>JAHBCN010018604.1:0-15000 GCA_019359885.1 Listronotus oregonensis
TCAATCCCGCGGATGCAATCCTTTTGTGAGAAGCAGCGGCCGTTAGATGGTAAGGGGCACCAAAAATCCAAATGCAGTAAAAATAAACACCAAATACCTCTTTTATTATAGTTAGTTGGAAAGGACCATGAACAGTTTAAATGGGTTTTTGGCGACCGGTGAAAATTAACCAAATTTTAATATGTTAATAAGGACCTTAAAAAAGTAATTTTATCATTGCCCAAATTCCAAACCTACGGGGCTGAGCCGCTGGACCCAGGTATAATTTGTGTCTTGCTAATTAAAAAATTATGGTTTGCTAAGTATTCCTGTATTTAAATAGTAAATAATACAAAAACTTTACATTTTCTATATAGGAACTCGTTAATTACAAAGTCTCTTAAAAAAATAAAAAATACAGGAAAAAGTTAAAAAATTATATTCCATATCCTAAATAATATTTCTATTACATTGTATTTTGAATTTTAGGTAATATGGATTAGATATAAATAAATATAAATATATATATATATATAAATATATATAATATATATATATATATATATATATATATATATATATATATATATATATATATATATATATATATATATATATATATATATATATATATATATATATATATATATATTACTATTTTGCAATGAAGTTTTTAACCAAAAAAATTTTTTGTTTATATCTCCTTATTATTTTTTTTTATCAAAAATGTTTATGTAACTTTTTATATGGACACTTTTGGGAGCTTTATTTTTTATATTATTTTTTTTCATCTCCTCTAGTTTTTGAAATATAACTATTTTTTTTTATTTTAATATCTAAAACATATAAAGCTATACGATATCTTATTTAACAAAAAAATGTATTCTTACAAGATCTTGAATTTAAGTTATATAACTTTTTATATAAATCCAATACTTCTTGATTTATAAAAAAAAAATTAATAATTTTTAGATTTTTTTTAAGTTGTAACTCAACTTTTTTACTTTAATTTTTTTTCAATCAAAAATTTTTGTAAAACTTATTAGGATACCTATTAAATTTTTCATATGGCGTTAAACAATTGGTTTTCTTATTTACCCTGAACTTTTATTTTACCCAAGAGCACTTTATAAGTAAAATAAGTTAATATATACAGTAAATATAAAAGATTTAGTACTATTCACTATTTATTACAGTTAATACTTAGCAAACCATTATTTTTTAAATTAGCAGAAAGAAATTATACCTAGCTCTAGCGGCTCACCCTGCAGGTTTAGAGTTTTGGTGCAATAATAAAAATGGCTTCTTTTGAGGCCCTTAATAACAATAAAATTTGGTTAATTTTCACCGGCCGCCAAAAACCCATTTAAAAGGGTGCATGGTCCTTAACGTTAAAAAAGCAGCAATATTATAATTAGAGCAACTTAATTTAATTTAAATTCAATAAGTTTTAATGGTTGCATCAAAAGTTTTTATTATTAAAAATTTGGTAATTATTATTTTATAAACCAAACGAAAATAAAAATTACGTGAAATAAAATCGTCGACCAACGGGTGTTTAGAAGACATTTTGCTCTACACTGATCTAGAGCTGGAGCCGTCACTGGTAGTCGGGATTTGTGACTAAAATAGATGCAATTCTTTTTTAAGTCAGGGACTATTTTTTTAAAACTTTTTAACTCTGTTGTGCAAGTTTATAGAAATATTTAATATTATTGTAACATAACAACTCGTGTAGACACGATCGTCGTTTACCTTTTGATTAGCAATCAGGTTAACAAACGTTTTTATGGTAAGAACAATGCAACGTAACTATGCTATTACAATAGTCGTCGAAATGAAAAAAGCTAAGATAATTTATTCAAATTAATTATTAACATAAATTAAATACTTCTAACTTCCTGATTCTATAAACTGAACACATATTTTTAAAGCCCGTAACATTGCCCCTCCCAAGTTTTGATCGTCTCGATCAAATATCTTCTCGGTCTTGATAGCGGCACATTCGTACTACTTTTAACTTTTTCTGTTCTCTTCTGAATTCGGTACATCGGTTCGGTTCATTAAGTCAGGTCAGTACACCATATAAAGTTTAGGTACACGCCCTTAATTTTTTTTTGGATTGCATAACCAAACTTTTTTACTGACTATAAGTCCCTAATGGTTACCTTTAAATCATAGCGGGACTTTATACGATCACTTTTTTTGTAGCTTATTCCGAACCCCTGAGTGTATCTCTTGTAGCTGTTTACTGAACCAAGTAACATAATCACCTGCTGATTCTTTATTGGTAAAGGTCGTCCCGTAGGTAAGTCAACTGAAAGAACAATTTCGCTCCCAAAAAAGACTTTTGCAGGTGGGTGATGTTACAGTTGTTTCGTGATTTGCGGAGAGGTAGACTAATAAAAAAACGGCTCTATACAGTTGCTCGAGTTACGCAGTTACATGACGATCCCATATTTTTTATTATGTGGAGCGACGAATCACGGTTTTATAATCATGGAATTGTAAATCGATAAAAAAACTATTTTGGTCGACTGAAAAGCCACACTGGTCCCCAAACGTACTTTTAAAATATTTGGAAAATAAATTTGTGATCGGAACTTATTATTATTCGGTTAATTTGGACCATACTTTTATGAGGATACCTTGAATGGCGGTATTTAAGGTTTTTAAACGAGAACTTACCAACGTTGTTGAAGAAGAGCGTTGTAATATGTGGCTTTAACAAGATGGTGCTCCGCCACATAACTCTTAAATTGTATAGGTTTCTCTACAGCACGGCAGAGTTTATTAATCAAATAGGGTTCTGACATCCGCCATATTGCAAAACAGTTCTGTGACGTCAAGTCGGGCCATTTTTGGCCAGGTTGGATTTTATGGCGGACAGTGACGTAGAATTGAGAAGAAAACGAAAAACTGCTTTTATACCGACGAACAAAATTTATTGATTCACATCAATATCCATAAGTTATAGTGACAATATAAATGTAATTCAATTATTGGAATTAAAAATTAAAGCGACAACACGACGATGATGTGCCTTTTCGATGGTACCTACCTACTATATTAAATATTTTAAAAATAAATTAAAACGTTGTAGAAAATATTGATGATGGCTTATTTATTATAATAATGAGTACACACGATCTTGAGACAGTCCACGAAGGCTGAGACCTAAGTACTAACGTACTAACTTACCGTGGGTGTCTGAAGTGTGGTAAGAGGGAGTTTATTCACAAGAGACTTAAATTTTGGAGGAAAAGGAAAAACTTCTGCAGGTTGCAGGTTCCTAGTCTGACACCTTAGGGATGAAGAAACGAACAAAGTGGGAGGTTTGGGACCTCTCTAGATGAAATGTAAAAGGTGCACAAAAACAGTAGCACCATATGTTGTTCTGTTGGGAACTACCAGAGGAGAAATTGTACGAGCCAACTTTTCCGAGCAGAAGCTGCAAAAATACATATAAAGAAAGACAGATCCCCTACGCCCGTCGGTGGACAGGGCAAGAAGTTTTTGTAAGTGCAGGATCAGTAATGGGCTTTCACAGGTACCTTAAGGATTTTTGTAAGATTATAAAATATCCAACTCGGATCAGATACTGGAACCCATAGAATAATAACATTTCTCTTTAGGAATTAATGATGTTTTTTTTTATATTACTTCATAAATATATAAACTTATTTATTAACCCTAAATTTATTTTGTTTTAAAAACTAATTGTGTTACTTTTAGAAACTAGTTATTTATTTACTTACAGACCATACACTGTCTTGATATATTGCAGAAAAATAGAAAAAATATTTTCTACTTTGGCAATAAAATAAATATTTTTAGGTAAAAAAAGTGAATACAGGTTTATTGCTACAAAATTAAACTATATTGTTTCACAACCACAACACTACAATTCATTTAAAATTGCCACAATTAGGTACAACACAACTGAAATTTTTACATTTTGAAATAGATATGGAAGAGAAAAACACAGTACTTAGTGGTATTATTTAATAATATTTTATGGTATACTAAATTTCACATTCTAAAACAAAAACATTATTAAACTTTAAAAAATCCTACCTAATACAAATAAAAATTGCATTTATAGTTTTAGTATTTAGTTTCTTGTTGTTTCCCTTAAAATCAACCTACTTATTATTTTTTTTCTATAATAAAAGAATAGTAATAAACATATATTTATTTCAAAATTACATATAAACCTTAATACAATGAAATAGTGTCAAAAACGAAATAAAAAAGCAGCTATTAGTTTACAATCCCTAAAAAATATTTATTTAAATTAAAAGTTTTAATATAATGGTATTGTTTACTTCTTTAAATCAAAATGTTGATGACTTTTAAATACAGTGACAACTCTAAAGAGGATTTTTAACGTGTTTTTCGAAAACCCCATTATGTAGACATTTTACTTGGCGCTGATGAAACGGGAAGGTGCCCTGTGACGGCCCTGGGCCTGTTACTCCCTTCGGTTTTCCCACCTAATTGTCTGGTTGTCTATATTGTTTACTAAATGCATTTGACATTGCCGGTTGTGCACACTGGTGCACAGGCTTTCAAAAAAGGGAAACATTAAGAATCTTTTTCGTTCTATTGAAGAATAAGTAATGGATAAATAAATTTCTGCCCGAAAATATCTATAATGTTGACGAGACCGGCATAGCACGGTTCCTACCAAGTCTATCAAAATTCTTGCAACAAAGGAAGAAAACAAATCGGGAAATTTTTTAATATTTTTTTAAAGAAATTTTTGGTTTCTTTTTATTTTGGTTGGGAATTACCTTTTTTATTTTTTTAAAACAAAAATCAACAGCTTTAAATTGGGGTAAAAAAATATTTTTGCCTTAAATCATTTTTTATGCATTTGGGTTTTTTTATCCCAAAGGGGGTAAAATAAATATATTTCCCACAACCAATTTAAAATTTTTTGGAGAAAACATCTCTAATTTCATCATTTAGTGCTTGAGGGTTTTCACACTGAACTTTGTTGTTTAGCTTCACACAATACCACCTTAGGTCTAAATATTACTTTTTATGTTGTATCACCTCTGAAACAGAAAAAGATAGTTGTCCCAAAAAAACATTCAGACATTCATGTAAAGGAAATGACCAAGTTGTCTTTGGTCTATTCTTCCAGCTAATACCAAAATTTTAGAAATCTACAAAAATGGAAAATTTGTTTTCTTTATGTTTCCGTACATTTTTGGGTGTTGTGTTATAATTTTTTTATTGCATTAAGTTAAAAATATAATTATGTTTTGTTTGTAGAATTACATGTAATTAAACCTACAATCGTCTTCGTGAAAAGCAGCTATATGATGGCAGTCAAACAAGTCTCATAGACTATTGAAAAGTATGGGCTTTTTATAGACCGGATAATAATCGCCGAGCATTGAGGGAAAAAACCCACATGTTTTTTTTATTAAGAAGCAATTTCTTAAAAACTATATGCAAAATGAAGAACTCGGTCCAGCCAAAAGAACCTATGTTTTCCTTGTTATTATTTATTACCTATATTTGCAAATTGTACTCAAACCTTTGGGTGTGTAAGCCCGATTGGTTTCTAATTAATAAACTTTGTTTTGTTAAAAAATTAACCATATTATACTTATCAAAAAATTTGTATTTAATTTTACATCTAACCTGTTCTTTCTCCCTCCCCCACCTCCCAACATTTTTTCTTTAATTTCCTTACTTTACAGGTGGCAACCCTAGCGCTTGGGTTGGTGCCTTAAATCTGTTTCGGGGTTTAGGCATAATATTGGAAAAAATTTAAGATATAAGAAAAAAGCTATACTTTAGCCCAGAGTAAACTATTTTATTTAATAATTGGTGAACACCATTTTTTTTAAACAAAGAACAACATAATGTCGACTATGTAATAAAAAAAGTGGACGTGACAAAATATTTTAATCAAAAACCTTAATCCGACCCGAACAAAAAAATATTTAGTAACTAGATAATGACACATCAGGTCCGCGATTAATTATAACCTTTAAATTCAAATCTTATGAAATAAACTATTAAAGGGGAATGGAAAAATTATACCGCTATGTGTTGTATGAACGCTATAGAACATTTGTTCCTTCCCTTTTTTTTCCCGAAAACGATTTAAAGCCAGTTAATTATGACGCACCTGTACGTAGTGTAGCATTTTGCCAAGAATGGCTGGAGGATGAGACATTTTGTGAAGGGCTAAACCTTTTTTGCAGTTAAACATCTAACGATAACAAAGTATTTTAATCCTTGATGGAATGATCCCAAAGGTTGAAGTATTGGAATATGTAAGGAAAAAAGGTTTATTTTCGCTTCCAGACATTTTCCCATCGGTCCAATCCCCTTTAGTTTTTTGCCCGCTTCGTTTCTTTGAAATACAAATTTGGATGAAATAATCTGGGCGGACTTTTCATTTTTAAGTAACAAAATTGTTCAATAATGCTTACCTTGGCTCTATTACCCCGCCATTTTTGGTTTTTTTATTAAATGCAATTAGTTTAAATATTTCAAAAGAGGGCGTACAGATCTTAATTATTTATTTCTTTGCGAACGGTTGTAAATTTTCAAGGTAATCTCAACAAAAAAGGGTGGAATGTCGCCTGGATATCATTTCCGTTCAAAAAACTTTGATAATACCAAAAAATTTTTTTTTAATTTAAATTGTATTTTGTAATAGCGTCCGGTAGTTATCATAAATATGGTTTTAATTTTATTTCTCGAATCATTAAAATGCTTTTTTTTACTCTCTTGCACGCCACGAGGACTCGAGTCCAAATACTATATCGTAAGTCCTTCAGGGAAATAAGGTTGTTTTTTTACAAGCCCCTAAGAAATTGTGGTTATGATAAAAGAAATTTGGCGGAAGTAATTCCACAATCTCGACCTCGGGTATAAACGAGCGGAAAAGTTCTGGGCTTTTGGAGTAGGATAAAATGAGATATGTGACAAACCTTTTAGTCGTTCTCGTGGGTACATTCAATTTAGGACAAAGCAGCTGTAAAAGGGATAATTCACCACGTCTTGTGAGTAAGCGATCAAAGGCTTGATGCGAGAATGGTTCCGATAAGATCCGTTGGATCCATCGGATAAGATGTTGAAGGCGGACGCTCCCCAAATGTGGTATATTTGGGTTGGGTCTTATTTGGGAAAAATGGGTATACAAAATATGTAAGGAAAAGTATTTTTTTAGCCTAAAGAAAAACCCATTTTTTTAAGCCAAGGTACAAAAAGAAATTTATATGCCCCCAAGATCCTCCCAAAAAAATCCTAACAGATGAACCTTATTGTTAGAAAATTGTTAAAATTTCCAAGTAGTTCTTAATTAGTCTTTTTATACATTGTAAAGTAATAGTTTTAGTTCTGTCACTACCCTCACGTAGTTTCTCGTTCTCAAGCTGACAATTCTAGTCATAGCTGTTGGTAAATATGCGTTTATAAAAAGGACTTTGATAGGGTTTGAATGTAATGACTTAAAAAAATGGTGGATTAATATTATAATTATGCTTTTTAAATTTTATTAAAATATAAGGTACTAAAAAGGAGTAAATAAAACTAAATACCATATTTTACAGTACAAAATATGTACATATATTTGTCATATTTTTTTTATTTAAAATGATTTACAAATATCAATTAAACTAAATTAAAATTAAATTGGCAAAACATTTACAGTGATACCACTGAATTCCACAATCAAAATTATCACATTTCAGCATCGGACGTCCATCATCTGGTTTTTATTTACGGTATTGGACGAGTCAGAGAATAGAATAATATGGAGGCAACATGAGAACAAACTTCTCCCAAATCAGTTATATAAGTGCAGTGTGCACTTGATACACTTCCATCATTTAAAATTTTGATCCATACTTTAAATGGCTTTTCCGTAGTTTTCCCGGAGTGCCCAGCCTGAAACAAAGACATAATATTACCTAATTTTAATATTACTATATTTAAAAAAAAGCAAATTACATGAATGTTTCAAAAATTATACAATAATTATTATAAACATAAGGAGCGGTCTAATATAAAATGATAATTTTTTCCCAAATATTTTATAATTATTCGGAATGATTTAAAAGATAGATCTTAGGGGGAAATACACAACACAGATTAGTGAAGTTAGGTTTTTGTAAATTCGCCTAAATGTGTTCAATTTACTTATGTCATGAGGAAAGAATTTAAGTGGACAACACAAAATTGAAATTAGTACTTGAAAAATCCAATTTATAAGCAAACTATTGTTTTTTGAAAATCTACTAAATATTCTTAAAAATTACTTAAAACTCCTGTTCTACACCTCAAAAATGAAGAATAAGGAAAGTTTTATTTTAAAAATCGGGGTTTTTCTAGGTGTTTCCATATTCCGAATTAATAACTAGTAAATATATAAAGTTTGTGTAAAACATGTGTAAAATTTCAGGAAAGTTTAACCACAAGAGTTTTAAGGAGTTATTTTTCCCAATATTATCAAATAACTTACCTTGCCAAGAACCAGGAAAGCTTCCACATTGATTTACTTTACAAAGATTGCAAGTGCGGCACCAGATTCATAATTTTTATAAGCCTGTAAGCTTTTGTATGCTTTCATTTGTTGTCCAGTGTAAAAGCTATTACTTCAAATTAAGTAATTTAATTGGGCAAATCACTAATATTTAGAGTTATAGGGCTACTAACAGGGAATAAGGATCAACATAGTCTATTATTTTTAGTTTTTCGTCGTATCGGCACTTCCCATCACCATTTAAGGTAGTACACACTACGAGACACCGAAAGTTCGGCAAAACTATTGACTTTTTAAAGGTTAGGTTAGGACAGAACCGAAAGTAAGCAGTGTTGCCGCGGCTTGCTTTACAAATTCCGCTTTTTGTCATACAAAATTTCGCTATTTTCCGCTACGCTTATTAAAATGTTTGTTTCGTAAAAATAATATAAAAATAAACTAAACGGCGACCGGTGACGAGTTAAATAATAGGTTACGGTTGAAAATATATGGTTATTTTTAATTACCGGGCCCACGGCTGATTGTATTGAAATTTTGTATACTGGGGTTTTTGGGGCGCTGATCACGAATCTGAAGTCAAGTTAGAGTGTCGAATACTTTTAGTTTTTTAAATTATAACGCCCCACTTGGACGGAACCTCAAAACTGCACAAACTTTTCTAAAATTGCTCCCGCTTAAAACTGATTACAGCCAAAATGGAAGATTTGATGGAAATACACTTAATATTTTGTAAGATAAATTTAATTTCACTTTCATTTAACAAATATTTTTAAATAAAATAAAAGCACAACAAATACTTTCCAAAAATATTATTTTTACTTTTATAAATGTCAACAAAATTGTCTAGGGATATTAGACAGTTTTATGTTGGTACCAGGGACTGCAGAAACAATTGAATGGCTTATTTTTTAAATTTAAATCGCGAAAAATAAAAATAACTTAAATTTAAAAACTAGGCCATTCAATTGTTTCGCGTGCTGGCGTACCAAATAAAACTGTCTAAAATGTCTAGATAATTTTGTTTATTTATAAAAGTAAAAAATATTTTTGTTGTGTTTTTTTTGTTAAAAATATTTGTTAAATGAAGATAATAAATTTACCTTATAAAATAATAAGTGTATTTCCATAAATTCCATTTTGGCTATAATCAGTTTTTAAGAAAAGGAATTTTAGGGGAAAGTTTGTGCAGTTTTAAGGTTAGGTCCAGTGGGGCGTTATAACTAAAAATAAAATTGTCCGACAAAATTTGACTTCGCCCAAAAACCTAGTATACAAAATTTCAATAAAATCGCCTTTGGTAAAAAAAATTGCCAAATATATAATAGACTAAATTAAATTACTTTATCAAAAAAGTGTTTTAAATTTGGAGCTTAAAAACTTTCAGAACATTTTTCTCTTGAAGCTGAATTTTAATTACTGTAAAGCTGATCTAAATTTTGAATATTTAAAATCGTATTAGAACACTATTAGTAATAGGAACGTATTTAATGGGCCTCATCTAGCAGCAAAAGACGAAGCGATGAATAAAATAGCTGCAAAGTTAGAACGTAAATAGTTTTAACCTTTATTTAAAATATTTTTGTTTTTTGAACGCAATTTTAAAACTATTTTACCTTACAAAATATTTTTCGCTATTTTATAAGCGCTAAGTCCGACCCTGAGCACGCGTAATCATGAATGAAAATTATGAATGACACCGCCCTCTGGCGAGAGAAGGCTGGAACCTAAGGGCGTGAATATTCAAATAACTGAAATCGTCTGCTCAACCGCTCAGAGTAGTACGTACATATGCTTCCCCTACTAGATAAGCAAAAAAGACGGATATACTTCCCGATTCGGTATGATCCGTTACGAGCGGAGGAGAAATTTGACATAAGCACAAAATGTTGGTTTTTTGTGTTTTCGGTACTTTAGGTACCAAATATATCAACAAAAACAAAAGTTTAAGTGGTATTTTTGGAAAAAATCACATTTAAAGAGATTGGAAGTTAGGTTCCGCTACTGAAATTTCTTATTTTGTGCGTCAGTCGCAAGAATCGCGCTGTTTTGTATTGACGATTGAATTGTACAAAATTCCGTGTTTTAGAATTATAAAAACCAACAATTTATGAATAAAACGGACGAAAAAAAATACCCGTACTTGGTCGTTAGATCTTCCTTGAATACTCTTTCAAATCTCGGGTAAGTCCTCTTGTTTTTACTCAAGTGTTTGGTACCCAACTAAGAGCTTGTTTTCATGTGTAAAATGTTACGTTTTTAAAAATGGCCGCCAGTGGAAATGGAGCCTTAAGGCTGCGACCCCATTAAATGCAATAAGTTCTTTTAAGAAAACCGGAATTTATCCGTTTCACCCAGATGTGTTTGAGGACTGGGAATTTGCAGCTGCTTCGACAATAGATAGGGAAGTTACAAACGAAGAACAATCGCAAATAAATATTGAGGGTGAAATCCAACATGAAAATCAGCATAAAACCCAGAATGAAACCCAACATGAAGTTCAGCAGACTTCCCAGACAACTGTCCAAATTGCAAGCACCTCTATAAGCAGAGAGCAAATTGAAGAAATATCCCCAATCCCGAAAGCGACAACAAAATTATTAACCCAAAAAAAAAAAGAAAACGTGGAAAGACAGGTGTTATTACCAGAACACCAGATATTGAAGAAATAAAAGAGACCAAAAAAGAAACACTTGAAAAGAAAAGAAGAAAAACAGCAAGAGTAGCTAGAAGAAAGGTTGAAAAACAGTTAAAAGAAAATAATGACGAGAAAGTGATAAGTAGTAGCGATGAATCAGATGCAGCATGTCTGTACTGTAACGAGCTTAATTCTCGTTCCCGTCCCAAAGAATTTTAGCTAAGATGCCAGAACTGCAACGGTTGGTGTCACTTGGAATGTGCTGATGTTACTAAATCAACAAAGACTTTTATTTGTGACGTTTGTCAACCGCAAAGGCGTCTTTAAGATCTTTAAATATTTATGTTCTCTAATTTAAATCATTATGTAAATTTTTTTAGTTTTGTTAGTGTTGTCTCATGTTGTATCTAGTTGCTCAGTAACATATTTTAGAGGCACTTTTAATAATGTTTAAAATGTTTTTTACCTCAAGAAATGTTTAAATGCTTTTTCTTATTAATATACCAGTTTTTTTAGTTTTAATTGTTTTTATTAGAAAAATGCTTTGTAGTTTTGTTTGTGAAAACCGTCTTTTTAAAATTATTTTAGAGGGGGCCATCATTGGTTAACATCGAGGTTAACATATGTCTATTATGGCCCCTTGATTTTTTTTTCCTCAAAATAAAAGCTAAGAAAAAAAAATATTATGTAGAAATTAAAACATCGTATGATAACATAATTTTTCACCAAAGCTTGTTTTCATAACTTAAATGATTTTTAATTTATAATGAAAAATAGTTAGGGGGGCCATTACAGGTAACCTTCCCCTACTATAAAATTCTCTTGGGTGATATATAAAAAGGTAATTTCCTCACTTTCGTTGGAACTCCCTTCGGCTATATACTCCCAAGTTTAGTTCCCTCACATGCTCTTATAAAAACAAATGCAAACACTCAGACCATGATCTTATATATCGTTGATTTTTTTTATAATGAGTCTATCTAAAAATGTAATAAAATATAGGGTGTTTCATTAAAAAAAAACTTTGTGTCACCACCCTGTATATAAAAACGCAAAAGATCTGAACATATTATAATATTAAAGATAGTTTTACTACAAACAAGTTTTATACAAAGCTTTTATTTGTGTATCACTTAAAAAACTAGAATTACCCCCATTTTAAAAAAAATAATAACTTTTTAACGTGTCAATTTATGGACAGACTCAGAACTTGTATTGAGCATGTGCGCGTGGGGTCACCAGAGATGAGAAAATAGTTCGTGGATCAACAACAAAGCTTTTTATTGGTGATTTGTGTCAAACGTGTCAAACACCATTAAATCCTTGTGGTAAAAAAGGCTTTAAAATTGTATCAAAATGACTTTTTGCTTAGTTAAAAAATGTGGAAGCAACAAAATGAAGCATCATACATTAAATATCGTTGTTTTAAATCAATCACGGCATAACTAGACAATAAAAACATCACCTCAAAAAAATAACCCACTTTTAAAGAAAAATTCAAGTAAAATATGAAACGGGTAATAAGAACCATCAAAGACAATTGTAGTTAGTAATAACTATAATTGTCTTTGGAACCATCCAAGAAAAAGCTCGCAAATATATCAAAATACCAACCAAGTCCACTAACTACATGCTAAAAATGGCCATTATTGTTGTTGATCCAGAAACAATGAAAAACATTTGGATGTCACGTACCGCGCATAATTAATTAGCTTAGTTAAGCGCTCACCCATTTTGTTTTAACTTCTTCGTTGTCAATCGCATTTCTTAAATACAAACCCTTACTAGTGACCTTAAATGGCGTCATATTCCTACAAAAAATAACCTAGCTAATTACTTGTCCCGTGGATTGAACTTAAAACTGCTATTATAGATTTTTAATAAGACTTAGGGAGAAAGAAAAATGACTAAAACAGTTTTACTCAGACTAAATGAAAATTTTTGGAAAATATTTTTTGAAAGATTCTTAAATTGTTCTAAACTAAAAGATCAGTGGCTTTTACCCTTAGATTTATAAATAACAGCAAATCTCACTCACAAAAACTTTTAGGTCCCCTATTGGTTACACAAGACAAGACAATCGGGAACGTTCAGGCATTGTTTTTACGGTCCAGATACCCCTTCTTATAGTTCTAAGAGCAGGTAACTCGTGTAATTCCCAATGACAGTAAGCGATAAATATCGGTTTATTTTTAGCAATGTCATCCAGAAGCCTTAATTTTACAACATCACAGGATAAATATGTCTAACTTTTAACTCGAGTGTCAAGTGTTATAGTAATCTTTTTAATGGGAATCTCCCAGCCCGAAAAAGTTAAGTTTTCCGCAGTACTTTTGAAAGGTGTAATGTGGCCCAAATATTAAAAAAAAATATCGATAGCATGATCCGGGGTAAGTCTTGGGAGGGGGAGCGTCCGATGCTTTTAATTTCCACTATGAACTTCCTGGATGTACAGGAAAGACCCCTAAATTTGTCCAAAATTTTTGAAAGGTGTGAAGTGGTTCAAATTTATAAAAAAAACACTTTTTCAAAAATTTTCGACGATATCTATCGAACGAATTAACCAATTTTGACATGTTTGGGAGCGATCGACGAGTTTTTTTAAGGTTAAAAGCTGATTAGTTTTTGGGATTGGTCGGTACAGCCGTTTAAAGTTATTTAAAAAAAAACATATTTAGTATAGAAATTCTAAGTTTAGTAAAGCACTTCGCCAAACAAATGCCTAAAGTGAGGTAACTTAGCTGGCTTAAGTTGAGGCACGAGTCTAAGGGACTAATGGCCGGTTGCACCAACAATTTTAAGAAACCCTAAGCACAGGGTAATCCTTAAAATGGTCAAACAAGCAATGTGATTGACTACATTGGAGATTTAAGGAATACTTAACACTAAGGGTTACTTAAAATTGTTGGTGCAACTGGCCATAACACATAGATTTTTGAATAGTAAAGATAACACAATAAACACCAACTTACGGTCAGACATTGGAAAAGGACGTAACGCGTAACTAAAGTCGATACTGGCTGTTGCCAGCTTGAAAAAAATATTTATTTATTTATAAATCAGTACACTACAGCATAAGATATTCTAAATGGTACGAAAACAATAAAATAAAATTAAATTCAAATCAAATTAAATTAAATTAAACTAAATTAAGGCAAATAAAAAGAGAGTAAACTAGCTAAACCATATAAGGAAGACAGGTCTACATACTTCCACCTAACAATCTTTTTAACGAAATCAAATTAACAGAAAAGATGTCACAATTAGGGAAAAACCTATTGTAATTATTAACCAAACGGTCAACAAAAGCATTACAGCCATAGTTAGTTTTGTGATATCGTTCGTAAAATAACTGTGCTTGCCTTGTGCGTCTTATAGGAATTAAAAACGTAATTATATTTAAAAGACTAGTGCAGTCAATTCCTCCATTAAGAAGTTTGTAGAGAAACAGTAAATATGCGTTTCTACGGCGACATTCGAGGCTTTTGGCACCACAAAGCAAAAGCCTAGTATCGTATGCGATGTTACTATAAGGGAAGTGATATTTATACAGAAGATATTTAAGAAATTTACTTTGGACCTTTTCAAGTCTCTGAACATGACAAGCGTAACGCGGCGACCAAATCACAGAACAGTACTCTAACAAACTTTGAACAAGTGAATTATATAAACAAGTAATTGCTTTTGTGTCACTAATATGTCTTGAGTTTCTTTTAATGAAACCCAGCATCCTAAAACCCTTCAGAACGATGTTATCAATGTGCAAATTAATTGATTGTCAATTATTGATGTTTAGTGTCAATATTTATTCAGTTAGATATCAGAAATTAATTAATTATATATATATATATATATATATATATATATATAT
>JAHBCN010018605.1:0-16815 GCA_019359885.1 Listronotus oregonensis
CGTAGATGTTCATTGAACAGTGGATCGGGACATGTGGTTAGCCTCACTGCTGTATCTATTTTTTTATTGCTTTTATATCGTAGCAGCCAAGCTGTAATTGCGAAAGTCGATCGAATGTCCCATAAATAGAATATCAGGTCTGGGTTTTGTAAAAAATTAATGTACAGGATTTCTATTTAAATTTTGATACCCACTTACACCCACTTTAACTCAGTATCTTAACGAGAAATATTGTTTTTAATAGGAAGGTATGACACTCTTAGATGACCGCCCAATAGCCCCGATTTAAGCCCTCCGGATCTATTTATGTGGTGTTACTTAAAAAATAAAATTTATTGTTAAAGGTCGAAAAATATAAATATCCTAAGACAAAAAATTCTTAATAACAACCGGTCATTTTCAAGTGCAGAGAAAATGGTAGAAGTTACGTTGATTTTTTTTTTTTTTTTTAGATGTCACGAGTTCATATTAAACTATTTGTTTTCCAAGGTAATGTTGATTTTTACTATCAATTGAATTAAAAAAAAAATGTAAATATTTTTAAAACGGCTGAACGAAATGCCAGTAAATTATATATACAGGGTGGCCGGCCATATTTTGACCCATTTTAATCGAGAATAACTTTGGAACAAATAAAGGTATCAAGATGCGGTTTTTTCAGATGCACTTATATTTCTTTAAAGTTTATTCTCGTACCTTCACGATTTTATTGTGACATTCCATTAGCTCAAAAACAAAATGGCCGATTTTCCATTATAGGACAACTATGTTATTTTAAATGGAACACCCTATATATGTTTTTATATTTTTCAAAATTTAATCTTTCCCTTTAAAAATGTAACAGCTATGGTTATCTCAAAAAACAACGTATTTATTGACCTTCGAAAAATTGACTGCATGTCGACCAACAATATTATTTAACAATTAAAATTTGCTTCATATGTTACAAAAAAAAAGGATCGCCAAAGGTTTAGGTTATTCACAAAATAATAGTTACAATAAGGTTACATTACTTTTTAAAAAACTACTGTAAATGTTGAAAATGCCTTCCGCCGACTTCGACGCACTTATTTAAATTCAAAAAAAACTTATTAAAACTATTAACTAACTATTATGTTTCGGATATTAATTTTTAATTGCTCTAAATTTTGGGGAAGTGGACTATCACACCTCTCTTTCACATATCCCCACAGAAAAAAATCTGGAACAGTCAAATCTGGTGAACGAGGTGGCCAGGAAATAGGGCCTCCTCTTCCAATCCACGGTTTCAAAAACGTTCAGTGAATCCTTGGTAATGTTAGCATAATGTGGTCTAGCCCCATCTTGTTGAAAATAGACGAAATTCAATAGATTTTCTTCTTGCAATTGGGGATAAAAAAATATTTCCAGCATATCAACGTAAGTCCAAGAGGTTACAGTTGGTTCACGAAAAAAAATGGCCCATAAATTTTTGCTTTGACATACCACACCAGACTGTGACTTTTGGCGAATCTCTAACGTGTTCGTTATATTGTCGAGGATTTTCTGTTGCCCAAAAACCTGCAGTTATGCTTATTTACTTTTCCATTGAGGTGAAATGTGGCTTCGTCTGACATTATTAGTCTATCCAAAAAATGTATATTGTTCCTTACTAAATTTTGAATTCTCTGGCAAAATTCCACCCTTTGTGGAAAATCAGTTTCTTTTATTTCTTGTAACATTTGAATTTTGTATGGCTTTAATTTAAGTTCTTTTTTCATGATTTCTTTACTGTAGTTTTGGAATATGGACTGAACTTGAGATTTTTCTTGTTGACAATGTTGGATCTTCCTGAGTATCTCCGTTTGTAACGTTTTTTTAGCAAATTTATTGTTTACTAATTTCTTTTACGGGCTAAAGATCCTGTACTCCGAATTTTCTGTACCAGATTTTAATTGAATTTTTTGTGGGTGGAGCTTTATTAAACATGTTTCTAAATCTTCGCTGGGTTTCTTTTACTGATTTGGTTTCGGCAAACATAATAACAATTTTCCTTTTTCGCTTAACGAGAACATTTTGCGCTTCTAATTAAAAAACTTGTCAAAAAAGACCAACAATGGCTGACAATGAGGCTTGTTGCTGTTATGGAAACGAGATAACTTTGTTTTCCCCAGGCGACTTTTCAAAAATCCTTTAAAAAATATTCCATCTGAAAAGTCAATTTTTGGAGGTCAATAAATGCGTTATTTTTAAGATAACCATAACTTGTGTTACATTTTTTTAAAGGGGAAAGATTAAATTTTGAAAATATAGAAAACATATACAGGGTGTTCCATTTAAAATAACATAGTTTCCTATATGGAAAATCCCATTTTGTTTTTGAGCTAATGGAATGTCACATAAAAATGGTAAAGATACGAGAATAAACTTTAAAGAAATATAAGTATATTTCGAAAACCGCATCTTGATATCTTTATTTGTTCAAAAATTATTCGGATCAAAATGGGTCAAAATATGGACGGCCACCCTGTATTTTTAAAGATGATAGATAGACCTTTTATTCTAAATAAAAATATTTTTTAAAAAAAGGTAACTCATTCATTTTTCTTAAACTTTTGATGTTTATTTGTTTTTTTCGTTATGCTCAAAAAATAACAGATAAACTTTTATACAAGAAGTTTTTTTTCTATCCTTTTTAGTTATCGTTGTGGGTGGGTGTCAAAATATAAATAAAAACCCTGTACAAAACCGTTCTAGAAAATTTCTGCTTTTTCCAATAACGGAGATTGAAATTAAAGCTAAGTATAATTTTTATCTAATACCTTAAGGGGGGGGGTAAAGTTTGTTCGGTCGAAAAAGGCCCATTTTCAAGAATTTTTTTATAACATATTGTTATTATAGATTTATTTTAAAAATTTAGTATATTTTTTAATACAACATTTGAAGAATATTTATTAAAAAAATCGGTACAAAAATATAAAGAAATAACGGATTTATTGCAGTTCTCCGTTGGTGCCTCAAAAAAAAAATGTGGTGACCGTGATTTCTCAGCACTGGATTATTTGAAATCAAAAAACCAATTGTTTTAATTTAAAATTCAAGTCCAAAATTTCTGTCAATGACGCATCACTCGTTTTTTGTTTCCCCCCGGGTTATTTGGGGGCGGGGGGGAAACAATTCCAGTGGCGTGTGCATTTCAGAAAATAAATGATAAAATCTCGTTAAAACATGAAAATATTTTTTGAAAAAAAAGTTATTTTCTCATTTTCATAAAACCCTTTAAATTAGAACAAGCCTATATTATTTTGGTATTATTCGAATTAAAAAAAATGTAATTTTTTTGTTAAATTTTTTACACCTTCTATGGGTTTTCCAAATTCCCCTTTTTTTGGCGATTTCTCAACGTTTTGCAAAAAAAAATATTTTTTTTATTTTAATTTTTTTTCTTTTTAATTTTTTTAAATGAAAAAAAAAATTAAAAACGTTTTAAAAAATTAAAAAAGATTTAAAACAAAATAGAAACCCCAAATTCCCCACCCCTTCCAAATTTTCCCACTGCCCCGGGAAAAATTTAAAATTCCGATTTTTTCCCCCATTGCTTTATCGAAAATCCCCACTATATAAGGAACACGAAAGCCCTGAGATCATCGGCTTGTAGAATCCAATAACTATTTCGGGTCAATTTTTTTTAGAATTTCGAGTTGAATTCGGGTAAAACGTTTTACCTATTTTATATTGAAAATTAGGGTTTTTCCGTTTTTTTTTGAGTTTTTTTTTTTTTTTAATATTTAAATAGTATGTTTTTTTTTAAATTTTTTTTCTTAAAAGGGGCAAATTTAAAGAAATATGTCGTAAAATGGAATTAAAAATTTTTAAATTATTATATTTTTGAATTACTATAAGAGGCGGCCAAAAAACAGATTCTGATTCATGTTTAACAATCGGAAAGTAGAGAGTGTGCAAAAAATCGCTTTTCCCCAATTATCCAATAATTACTAATATTGTTTATTTGCCTTTTAAAACTCTGAATACCGTACGAAAAAAAAATTTTTTGTTAAAGTTGCACATATCTCTGCAGCCCCCAAAGTGGTTAATTTTTGGATTTCTTCCCCCAAAACCCAAAATGGTAAACATTTTTAACCATTATTCGTTCTTTTAACGTTAACTGAGTTTTTTGTATGCGGATAACTATTAAAAAAGGTTGGTTAAAAATATTATGTTTATTTTTAAAGTTTTAAAACCAAAATCTTTATAAAAAAATTTATCCTAAATAAAAAAAATAAATTAAAATTGGCCAAAAAATACCTTTCCCTCTATTACTAGAAATTTAAATATTTAGAAAATACCTGTATAAAAATTAAAATTTTAAAATTTTTAAAAATTGTCCATAATAAATTTAAATTTTAAATAAAAAATTTTAAAAGAAGAAATTTTTACGCTTTTTTTAAAAGTCTTTAAAATTTAAATAAAATGTTTTTTCCCTTTTAAAATTGCTTTCGATAACAATGATTTCAATACATATTGGCGTGAAAATTTTAAGTGCGATCCTGGCTGGTAACTTATTTTCGCGAATTATGACAAGGGGGGCGATGAAACTTTTGGCCGGTTCACTGTTATTGAAGCGGAAAAGTATATCATAGGTTAAAAAAAATCATTTGCTAGTGTTAGATTTTTATTTAGCCGCTTCGTCGGTTGGGTGGCCGGTATTAAATGAGTCACTGACAAAATTTTTTTGGGTTTAGGTATAGTTAATTAGTTTCTCTTTTAAATTTAAAGCCGTTTTTTTTTCAGTTTTTAAATTTTTTGCATCATTTTAAAGTTAAAAAGTCTTTTTCCAAAAAATTTTTTTTTTTTTTTAAAACCCCTTTTTTGGGGTTTCCAAAAACCTTACCCCGGAAAGATTTTTTTGCCCCTTCAATCGACTCAAAACGGGTGCCCAAAAGCGGTTTTAATTTTGGAAAAGGAAAAAATTTTTTAAAATTTAAATTGCGAAGACGGTGGTTGCTTAGGCACCTTCGTTGTTTTTTTGGGAAAAAAAGTCGGTCACAATTGTCTTCTCACCCGCAAACGTTTTATAACGCCCCCGGGGAATACCTTTTTTACCTCTTACCCTCGGGGGAAAAAATTGTTTGCACCACAACCGGGGAAAAAATGACATTACCTTCACTTTTGAGCGGCTTTGACGTGGTTTTTTTGATTTCGGTTTGTTTTTTCCCACCTATTCCGAGACTTGCTGGCTTGTTTGCATATCATACCCACGTTTAGTCACCAGTTAAACCCCGCGTTCCATAAATGTGAGATCGGTTTTTCCCCATCCAGCATGTCCGAAGCGACCTGTTTGCGATAGCGTTTTTGAAGAAAAATCAGCTCTCTTGGAACGAGTCTTGCGGCCACCTTTCTCGTGCCCAAAATATCAATCAAAATCGTACGTGCAGACTCGTAGGATACCTCAAGTTCATGTGCCATCTCTCTTAAGCTGGTATGACGGCTTTTAAGCACTATTTCCTTAATTTTACCAACCCCTTTTCTTTGGGGGGAAAACAAGTTTCGACGATACACGACCCTTAGGTTTGTACCACTCATACCCGGGGGGTTTTGATAGTGCTTTATCGCCAAAAAACCCTTTTTTAACATTTTCAATGCAATTTTGGCCCCAAAATTTATTTTTCAACACAAAATTTTAGACAAATTCTTTGTTCTACGTGATCACCCATTATTAAAAAACACCACGCACATCGACTGACTTAAACAGCTGCTGTAAACACACTGGTCGACAGATCCCGGTCAAACTTGGCTTAGTAATTAAGGACAGTTGTACCAACCTAGAAAAAAATACCTGCCTAAATTGCCCCGCCAGATTTAAATCGACAATTTCCGGTATTTTTTTGACAGAATGTGCATTCAAAATATTAAATTAAAAAAAAAATGAAAAAAAAAGTTTTAAACTTTACCCTCTCCTCCTTTTAAATACTAGACTAATAAATAATAACTTTTTACTCTAAAAAATAAAAAAAGGACTTAAAACAATATAAAATTATTGTTTTAAATCACCTAAACTTTTATCAACCGTTAAACTCCCAGGTCGTCCTAAAAATGGTATCTTTATTCAAATGAATAAACTTGTTATCGCTGTGACACCCCAACACCTGACACCAGAATTTACTTAACACGCAAAGTGAAATACTTTGAAATATCTTTAGCGGGTTCAGTTTTTTATGTTGGGCGTTCATAAAAAAGTCATTAAGTATTATTCGACTATAATGTGAGGATTGAAAGTTCTATATTAACTCATTAATTTTAATTTGACGAAAAAATCATTTAAAAACAGTGACTGCTCGTGACCGTATCATATCAACTAATCAAAAGAATTTAAAATATAAATAAAATGTAGTTATTATTTTTTATTAGCAGAAAAATGGTATTCTTCTTCTGTCTTCCCTGGGAGCCGTCTAGTTTTACTACCGGAGGCAACGCAGCCACTTGGGCTGTTTGTGCCTAATCTCCCATTATTTTTTACCAATCCTCCCATTAGTCTTGCTCCTTCTACGAGTCTGTATAACCCTGAGACTGATTGGTTGATATATTCCTGTGGGCTCATTTTCGGTTGCCCAAATAGTGCCTGCCTTTTGTGATTTAACGCTTCACATTTGCACAGGATATAATACTGTTATGCGAAGTCTTTTCCTACGTTGTCTGAGTAGTTCTTCGTTCGTTCTTTTGGATGGGCCCCTTATGAAGCTTTTTCCATGTCTTATTCTACCGAGACTTCCCCATTATTCCTCATGTTTGTTTTGGATCCATTCCCTGGTTTGCCCTCGTACTGTCGTTTTGGTCAATCCAAGGGCAGGTTCTGGTCCAAAGTATGGTGTATGGTTTTCCTAGGTTTGGGGATGAATGCTACTCTGATTAGTCTCAGGTTGTTGGTATATAGCCCAGAGCTAGGCTGCCTCTTAAGAATAGACACAGTCTATGTAGTAAAAGCTCTGGTCCTTTCTGAAGCACTACTGGATAAATGCCATCGGTTCCTGGCGATTTATACGGTTCGAATGAGTTTATCGCCCATTTAATTTTGTCTACGTTTATCACTGATTTTGCTACCTGCCAGTTCTCGCTGGAGCAGTATCCTGGGCTTCCTAGGTCTGAACTTTTGCAGTCTTCCAGTGACATGTTGGTTATTTTGCATCCCAGAAAGTGTACCCTGAGTAGTTCTCTCATGGTTTCATTTGCCGTTCTTGTGTGATCCCCTGTGGGTTTCTTAAAGTAAATATTTGTGACTGAGGTTCTTTCGAAAGAATCTTATGGAGTCTGGCTGCCTTATGAGTTTCATCGATTTCCTACAGTGCCTTCTCCATGAATCTCTCTTAGCTTTCTTAATGCTCTGTTGTATTCGGTAAGAGTCTTCTTGTATGATTCCCTATCCGATGTTGCCCTGTTGTTTTATCTCCTTGTCCTCTTTTTCAGTTTGGTGAGTTCCTCGTTCCACCAGGGCACATTTCTCAAGTACTTTCTTTTCACCAGCGGCCAGTTCTCATTGTACGCAGAAATAATGGCGTCCTGTATTTGATCCGTCTTTATTTCTAGGTCGTGTGTATTGTTTATTTTTCACTTAGTCCCTCTCATGCTAGATTCCAGGACTGCCTTAAAGGCTTCTATAGGTTTATGTCCCCCTATCGTGAAGTTTAAGTGTCTGTGATCTGAGCAACTTAACTTACCTCCTCAGATACATGCCAGTTGATAACATTTCTTTCAACGTAAGTTGTAGCTAGTGTTATATCTAGTACCTCTTTTCGTCTACTATTTACAAAAGTTGGTTTATTGCCTACATTTAATATGTCCAAATTGTTTGCCATAATAAATTGTAATAAAGACTCACCTCTTAGGGTTGTGTCTGTGCTTCCCCAGGTGATTATATTTAAATTAATCATAATTTATCGAAAATTTCACCACAGCGAGCGCTGCAATCGATTCAGCTGTCCCCACCGTACAAACCGCTTCCTGCCAATAACCTATCAAGTTTATTTTGTAGTAGAAACTGCATAAACAACTTTAGATCATCAGAGTACATTACGAATTTCTTCCTATTAAAAAAAAATGTTAAATTGCCTGCTTATCCATTTTTTCAAAATTATTTCAAAAAAATACACATAAATTAACATTCAAGTCCTTAGATATTTATTTTTTGTTTTTTCATATCTATTAAAATGTTACCTTTATTCTATTTTTTAATTTTAATTGCAAATTTCTTATATAAATTAAAGTTATTTTGTTGTTACTAAAAATGCATACCATTTTTATTAAGACGTGTCGAAAAAATGATACGCTTTCAAAAATGAACCAATAAGTAAGATATCCCCTTCAGAACATGGTAATTTTATAAAGATGGAATTACTCGCCTTACAATTTTTTAGAAAATGGGACCACTTCGGTCCAGGTTCCGGGGTATAACGAACTGAGCCTGCTCAGCCTCATTGACCCCCATGGACTTGCAGATCGCCTGTAACAAAAAAGAAGAAACTTCCCCCAAAAACCCAAAAAATCAAGAACACTAATCTATGTTTCGGTGGCAAGTCGGCCACCGTTTTCAAGAAGAAAAATCAAGAAAGAAATTTGAACTAAATTTTGAGTAATTTTGGATTAAAAGTTAGGAAATTCTGAAAGTTTTTATACTATTTATGACGTTTTGTCATAAATGACATAAAAGAAACCAGGCTCAGATCGTTATACCCCGGAACCTGGACAGAAGTGGTTTCATTTTCTAAAAAAGTGTAAGGGGAGTAATCCCAAAGAAAATATACTGAAGATTGTTAGTTTTATATCGTATATCTTCTGTTAAATTAGAATTTAACAGTTTAAGTATTCTTTGGGACTTTGCTGAGCGATATGGCTATTTGACATTTAAAAAAAGAAAAGTCATATACATGGCCCTGTTTGGCCCTCGTTGCATGACCTTAAATGTAACATATTACTTTGAGGGTCCTAACGTAAAAACTCCATGTTTGCCTGAATAACTTATTATTATACAAGTTATACTATTTCTAAAAATATTTCTGTCCAAGTCCTCGGTTAAAAATTCGATTTTAAGCCAGGGAAATCGTAACTTATTCATAGAATTCCCTTATCGAAACCTTTTTGGACAGTTTGAGAAACGACTCAAATAAAATAACTTCATTTCGAAGCAGGAATTGCCATTAAAGAACTTTCAAAACTCTTGAAGTTTCACCTTTTAAACACAAATAAAAGTTAGGACCCTCTTTGGTTTCTCGTTTTAATACAGGCGAAATGAGATGAACTTACTTAAAAAGTATTGTTTAAAGCTTTCAATAAACTTTGCAATTTAATTAAAGAGATCGATGATAAATTTTATGGGGATATTTGGTGTCGAATTTCAGATAAGATGCATAAAAAAATTTATTCTCGTTAAATCTGTTTAATGGGTTTTACTAAAGGTACCCAAGTAAGAAATATTAAAGGATAAAAAGAGGAGAGACATGCTTTTCCAACCGCAAAGCCTCCAAATCAGTGCCTGAATTCGCATCCGATCAAAACTGCAATATATACAGCGTAATTCACTTTGAGTGTCCTATTAAAAGTTCTGGAGAACCAAAAAAACGCACTTTTTGAAATTTGGCACACGGTCATAAGAGGTGATAAGCTACATTATAAAAATATTTTGGCAAGTGCAGCGTTGCCAGATCTAACAGAAACCAATGGCAACATTGAAATTTTAAATAGAACAGCCTACTTTTTATTGCATATTCGGATTCTACACATAATTCTAAGTTCTCTCGTTCTTCGAACTCGTGGAATTATAAATCACAAGCTTGAATGAAAATTATCTGGTTAATTTTTATGCACGAGCGGTATTTAGGGAGAATATTTCTAGAATGGAGAAATATGGGAGTATTATACTATTAAAATGGTTTTTTGTCATACAATTTTAATTTCATGCAACATAATTAAAACTATAACTGAAATCGTTTTTTAATTACTTTATCTATTTCTTCATCGTGTACATGACCAAAACGACTCATTTTGACTAATTTTGACGTTTCTAATTGACAATACAAACAAACAGGTTCGATTGTTCTGTGTTTGTAAGTAAGCGAAAATACCATGTTGTCTAGGCAACGTGAAATTTCCGCAGAAATTTTTTGATTTTTAACGTGTCTTATGGAAAAATTTATACATGAGTGAAATATTTAAAAATAAATAATTTGTTATTAATATCCGTAATATCACTGTAGATATTTTATTTAAATTTGGCATACATGTACTATGTATCAAGAGGTATTTTTTAGTGTACCACATTTTTTAATTTTCATCAGTGGCGTTCGTACGGAATTTGACCTGCCTATTTTGGCAGACACTGATGGTACGCCACTAATTTCTCTTTAAATAAAAATGTTTTTGAAATCCCTAATCATTTCTAAACAAAGTTCATTACCTTAATTTTTGTAATTTGATGCACGGTTTTCGCTTAAAAAAATAAAAACCGTTTCTTTACATGATCATAACCATATGGATAAATAATATCACCATGCAGAAAAATATCCAAATTTAATTTTTCTAGATAAAAACCGTGCGTCGGACTAAAAAAAAACATGCAGGTCAAATTCTCTACGTACGTCACTGGTGGAAATTTAAAAAAATGTGGTACACTAAAAAATGTCTCTTGATACATAGTACATGTATGCCAAATTTCATTAAAATATCTAAAGTCGTATTACAGATAGTAATAATAATTTGAAAATATGAAAATTTTATCACCCTGTATCTCAAAAGTTTAGGACATACGTTCATATGAAGTTTTCTTAAAATTAACCCAAAAATCGCCTTTTTAAATATTGACATTCAATTAAAAAACACCCTGTATGCCGAAAATCGCATCACCTTTTTCTCTGTGGCAACAGACAACAAGTGGAAGAAAATGGCATGTTAGCATATTTTTAATGTTTAATTTGATTTATAAAAATAAAACAGACCGTTAAGTGTTGCTTAGCGACACTTACCGGCTCTGATACTGTAATGACTAACCTACCAGACTTAAATTGATAATGTAATCGAAGGTCTACCAGATAGTATGAAATAAAAGATGTATTAAGAAAATTAAAATACAAACAAGTCCCAACAATGCTTTAAAAAATGTATTTACAGGTTAAATAATGTTTTAATAATAAATACACACAATAACTAATGAAATAAAACACTTACTTTATGATTTTCCTAAAAATTCTTAATACGCTATATTTAAACAGGTTTTTGGATACTAATATTTAAAATTAATAAAAGTAAAAACACTTTAATTGATTTTAAGCAGCTACCAAAACCTAAGAGAAAATATATTTCAGTTCTGCTGGTCCTATTAAAATTAAGTTTAGAAAAATGCTAATTATTTTTTTATTTTAGTGCAATGCCGCTGTCGGAGTGAAAGCATTTTTCGACATGATGCACAGTGGACCACATAAGCTCATGCTTTTTGGAGCAGCTTGCACCCATGTTACGGATCCAATTGCTAAAGCATCTAAGCATTGGCATTTAACTCAGGTATGGAAGACATGTGTATCATACTTTAAAAAATATGTATTATACTTTATGAAATGTAATCATACTTCATAAAATGAAGATAAATTTTTGTTTTTAATTTAGTATTTACCTTTCAAAAAATATTATTTTTTTTATACCTTTAAGGTTTGTAAACCTTTAAAAAAATCTAAGAATTTTTTATGTTTAATCTTTTTTAATTAAGGAAATAGATGATAGCTTGAGAGTATTCTGGCAAATTAAAGCCACATTTAAAACTTTATGGGTTAAAAAATAGTTAAGACTGCTTCAAGTGTAAAATAACTTAAAAGGAAAATAAATTTAAAAATATTAAATTGTTAAAATATAGCTGCACAGTTTGAATAATACTAAAAGTGATAAAAAAATTTCATGTAGCCTTAGTTGTTATTAAATAATTTTTTCCTATAACATTTTTTTCACAAAGAGTGCATACGTTAGTAATAAAAAATACGTATTTTCGAAATAATTTTAATCTTGCCATCAGTAATCATAAATTGCTATTTCGCTACAAAAAAACACAGCTGAAATACTTAATAATAAAAAAGCATTATATTTTTAGCTGTCCTATGCCGACACCCATCCAATGTTTACAAAGGAAAACTTCCCAAATTTCTTTAGGATAGTACCATCAGAAAATGCTTTTAACTCGCCAAGGTTGTCACTACTAAAGGAATTTAACTGGACCAGGGTGGGTACAATATATCAGAATGAGCCTAGGTACTCTTTACCTCATAACAGGTAAGCAAATGTAAGCAAGGTGTATACATTTTTTAGTTGTTTATTTATTTGTAATAGTTCATATTTATAACGTTGTCTTTTTGACGATTCCATTCCAGTTGTTGACACTGGTACCTTTTAATATAATATTCATTTTCTTCAGCTGTTTTCAAAGTGAATCTTGGTAATGCAGATTTTCGGTTTTCGTCACCTTTACTTAAAATTGAATTAGGATAGTAGCATAAAGTTTCTTCCTCGTACCCACCGTCGATTGTAGAGGTCCTGCCTCTCTTTATAGATATTTAAACTGGTTCTGCTCTAAACGCCTATTAATTTTAACCAACAAATTAAATGCTTACATTTTGATATGTTACTATGAATGGTAAACCTAATTTTCTGGAAATCATCAGCTGTAGGATTAAAAATGGAAACCCCCCATTACTATAAGGAACTTGTCACTTTACAGTCAACTTTTATTGTCTTACTGAGATAAATAAAACTAAATGTCTATTATTAGTGAGATACTTGTCAATAGAAAGTTTCGACCGACGTCTTTTGCACATTTCTTGCCGCATTCTTGCATTTAAACCAGCCTTAAGGGCTTAAAAATCCAAACAACCTTTATAAAATTAATATTATTTTTATTTTTTAGCTTAGTAACTGAATTATTGGAGGTACTAAATTATGAATTAGTGGAAACTCAAAGTTTTACTAACGAAGTAACAAGCGCTCTTGTAAAACTTAAGGAAAAGGACACTCGTGTTATTTTGGGTGAGTTTGTGATCTTACCAAACATCAAGGGTATGTTGTTAAAAAATCAAACATCTGATTTATTTGCTTCTATTGTAAAAGTAAATGGATTAAATGCCATATATAACTAAAAATACCAAATAAAAGCTTAAATATTTTATATTTTAGGAAATTTTAACGAAAAATGGGCAAAACACATATTTTGCGAAGCTTACAAACTAGAAATGTACGGCAGGAAGTACCAATGGCTCATTATGGGTACATACAGGTTTGAATGGTGGAAAAACTACGATCCTGATGTCAACTGTACTTTAGATGAGCTGGAAATGGCTTTGGAACAGACTATTTTAACAGACTTGTTACCTCTCAGCACAAGTGGAGAAATTACTATATCGGGAATTGTGAGTATACGGAGTCTTTGAAAAAAAAAGCTTGAACAAGTTGGTTTTTTGGTCCTTTGCCAAAAATATTAGTCAAAACTTCTGCACAAATTCTTTTCCACTCCTAATCTTTAAAGATGAAATTGTTTCTACCTCTAAAGAAAAAGCCGAACTATTTGCCAAACAATTTGCTGCCGATTCTATCCTTGATCACCTATAATCTTCCTCTTCCAACAGTTGCCTCTGTTCCTCATAAAATGTCCGATTCCTCTTTTAAGCCAGAAAGTATTTCTCTTCTTCCAATCTGTATACTCTGTATGTATACCAAATCAGACCTCTTTAGAATATTGTTCTCATCTCTGGGGAATGGCGTCTCCTACAACAATTAGCATTTTTGACTCCATTTAAAAAAGAGCTGTTCGTCTTATTTATGATCCCACGCTCACAGAAAGGCTTCCTCTTCTTGCCCACCATCGAGCTGGAGGGCATCTGTCGCTCTTCTATAGGTAATTTTATGTCTTCTGCTCAGAGAATTTGGCCAGCATAATTCCTCCTCTGGCGGCCCCCAACAGAGAAGTTTAATTAAGTAGTTACTTAATTAAACGCAATTTTCTTCAAATTAATAATAAAAACATAAGACACACGAAAATACACTTTTCATTCTAAAAAGTTCAAATGAAATTATTTCCTATTAAAGGTTATACTAAATAAACTATTAATTTTTAGACAGCTGACGAATACAAGGTAGAGTATGATTCAAGAAGAGGCAACGAATACTCACGCTTCCATGGTTACACCTACGACGGAATTTGGGCCGTGGCCTTGGCTATTCAAAACGTAGCCCACAAGATTAAATATTTTAGAAGAAACCAAACTGTCAACGATTTTAGGTACAGAGATCCTCTGTGGGAAAGCCTGTTTCTGGACGCATTGAACAATACGAGTTTTGAAGGTAAAATTGATGTTCTGGTTATTCTGGATTTTAACGATTTTTGACTCCCCCTACCCCCATGTAAGGGTACATAAGATTTCTAGAGCCCCTTCCCTTCCCCTTCTTACGTAAGATTCAATCCCTTTTTGCTGAATAATAAAACCTTGTTAGAAAATGATCAGTTACGCTAAAGCTCACAGTTTGAAATACATCAAAGATTTTTATTCTCTTGCAGATAATTTAGGTTATACTCTTTCATTACTATCATTTATTATAATATTATTAGACAACTATCTAGTCTTTGGGATATTAATATTACAATCAAAAGTAAGTTTAAAAAATAATTCTTTATATTTTTTATTTTCCAAATGATTAAAATAAAATTAATACGCTTGAAGAATGTACTATAATATAATTATTATTTATAACACTTAAAATTAATAAAAATAAACACATTTAAGATTTTAATAAACAATAAAAATTTGTAAAATAAGATGTAAATCGAAGGGTACATGGTCTTTGATTATATTTACGTGGCATCTGGAGCTTTTATTTTAGATAGAAAAAAAATTCTATTAAATTGTAGTTTTTTTCCATATTATCTTTTGAAATTATATTAAAAAAATGGATAAATATGGGCAACTTTAAATTTTTTAAATGGAACATCCTGTATATTATGCGCTACAATTATAGATCTTATTTTTCTGTTTTTAGATATATACATTGATGGTATTTGGGTAAACCATTTTGGAGATATTTTAGCTTAGCCATGGATATACAGGGTATCCCAAAAATATTATGACAAGTTCCCATAAACTTTTTTCCTATGACCCTCCCCTACGGAGATACAGGTACATAACGGGCGCCCCTGGAAATCGTTTTTGTTTAAATAACTTTTAAAATACTAGGCGAAATTTAGTATTATTTTAATATGATGGTTGCTAGATAAGTCTTCTTAAAATGAACCCATTAAATCATATTTGGCTTATTTAATTTGCCAGGACGGACTAGCTCTGACACAATAATAGCAATTTTTTTAACACCTTGTATAATAAAGGCTCAACAATATTATTTTTGGATAGCTTTAACTTTAAACTAAAAAAAGGTATACATGATTGACATCGATAAAATGAACTGTTTACGAGAAATAAAATATCATGATTCGTAATTTTTTTTACATTATACAGAGTGTTTTTTAATTGTACGTCAATATTTAAGGAGGGAATTTTTGGGTCCATTTTAAGAAGAAAACTTATATGAACGTATGTCCTAAACGTCTTTACTTTTGAGATACAGGGTGGTAAAATTTTCAAAAATAAATCATTTATTATTAATATCTGTAATAAGACTTTAGATATTTTAATGAAATTTGGCATAAATGTACTATGATCACGAAGCATTTTTTAGTGTACCACATTTTTTTTTTATTTTCACCAGTGGCGTTCGTACTTTGACCGGCTTATTTTGGCAAAAAAAAATTACAATTTTGTATATAAAACATTTTATTCTATCTTTAAAATAAAGGCTCCAGATGCCACGTAAATATAATCAAAGACCCTGTACATTACACAATAAAGAAAACCATTCAGCATCCGAAATAGAACTTGATTTTCAATAATAAATTTCGACTTGTAAATTATTACATAAGAATGGGTTTTATATCCCTTCCTCCCATATAAGGGCATGTATAGATTTTCTTAACCCCCTCTTTCCCTTGGGACCTTTACGTAATTAATAAATAGCCCCTTGGGACTTACCAGACTGTCTGGGTTTATATTGAGGGAATGGGATATATTTTTTAATATCACTTTTTAAGAGTATTTTAAATTATATTTCTTGGTTATCAGGTGTTACTGGTCCTGTAAGATTTTACGACAACGAAAGGAAGGCAAGCATTTTATTGAAACAATTCCAGGAGGGGCAAGAAGTTAAAGTTGGCGAGTACAGTGCCGCAATACAACATTTGGACCTGACTTTGGGAGTGCCTTTAAAATGGACTGGAAAGTATGCTTAAGATACCTTTAATTAGCTAATTTAGTTCGTTGAAAATTACGAGGGCTCCAAATAAATGGATAACCCCGGGTCCAGCCAATTCGATTACACGTGTTTCACCCTTGTTGGGGATGATTACACCAAATGTGGGCCGTAGACACCCTTGACAGCGAAGCAGTTACTTAAGAACAATTCTATTCTAATAAAACTGAACATTAGAAGCAACTAGCGCCATCCTGTCAAGAAACTTCAAAACAACCAATCTCAGTACTGACAGGTTAAATATTCAGAATTTGCTTACACAATAAACTTAGTGAAAACTGGCTTCCCAATAATTTAAGCAACCAAGCTTAGTAGTCATACCTACTAGGATCTTTAATTTTTCTTTTTTTCTTTTCATTAAGGAGCTTCTGTGCCCAAAGAAAGTTTACCTTTTTGCTATTATGTATAACAAGGCTCAAGAATTTTGATAAATTTTATAGAGTTTGGTAAAAAAAAACTGGGGGCATCCCTTCCTTAATTTGA
>JAHBCN010018606.1:0-17055 GCA_019359885.1 Listronotus oregonensis
CTCCGTTGAAAGTTTAGCCTAAACTAAATAAACGCCCGTCTTTTTGACTTATAAAAGTAGTAAACCCTTTTAAACCCCCACTACTTTATATTTAAAAAAGGAAACCCCAATCATATTGTGTTAACTAGACGTACTACTACTTATAAAATTTTATTTTTGTAGTCCCGTTTTAGTCCCTAGAGTTGCTAGGTTGTTTAATTGTTTCATTGATATGTTTTTAAATCCAATAGAAGTTACTAATACCAGTTTTGTAAAATTAAATTTAAAAATAACACAACTCTATTTACTAGGTTTTTAGTTCGTAAATTTAAAGTATAAAAACACTACATAAAGTTACTATATTTTTTTTTGGGGAAATTTAAAAAAAAATTTTTTTATGAAAAGAGTTAAAAATTTTTTTTGTTTGTATTTTTTTATTTGACTTTTAATTAGAAAAAAGAAAAAAGTAATTGACATGCTAAAATAGATATGTTTAGTAAGTCTACTTGCTAGAACTTAGATCACAATATCTTTGTAACTAATGATCTGAATAAAAGTTTAAAAATAGCCAGCGGTAGAGCTCAGTCTAATGATCTCAAATATTTAAACAGAGCAAAAACATAGTAAGTCGAGTTACTAGGTTTTTCGATTGTAGGGCAGTTATGTCATATGGTTTCTAAGTTATTCAATTTTAAAAATCGCCCATTTTACTACTGACCGACTGACTGACTTACCCATTGACTGTAGTTTTTTTCCCGGAAATTTTTTTGGGTTGGGACATATGAAACATTCACCGATCAACGCCAGTCGATATTCGATATATTGCGCCCACCGCCGACCGTCGATTTACCCCGAAGTCGAAGCATTTGCTTTCGAGATAACGAATTATTCCGGATGAATTAGTCGCCGGAAGATAAAAAATTAATTATTTTGTTTCGGTTTTTGATTTCAGTCGAGTATTTTAGTTGTTGGGTTGATGTTGTGTTCGCATACGTATTTGTGTACGTTTTTAATTTGTTTTGCTGTTACTGGTCGTGCGGCGGAAGTTTTGTTTTTGTTTTAATTCGTAATTATTGGAGTGATGTATAGAAGAGTATACAGTGGCCGCCAAAAAAGTCGAAACTTTGTGAAAAATTTTTATTCTTGATATTATTTTTTTGTGTGCAGTATCTGCATTTTGAATTATTATAAATAAATATAAAATTATGTGGTAACGAATCACAATTTGGCATCCGACATTTAAATTTTCAAGTGCATTCTTTTGATAGCTCTTCCTATTTTGGTTGAACTAGAATTGAACTCGAATAAACCGCGAATCGAATGAACTATCTTCCGATAAGTAGCAGTAATATACCCCAGCTGAATGGAATACGAATGTTCTAATATCCGAAATAAATATTCAAATCATTCAAAATATTTCAATTGTGCTATGCGCATCTTCACATCGTTTTAAAATTTATAAGAAAAACCCCTTAAAAAAATGTTTTAAAGTAAGAAAGCAAATTCAATAAATACTCCAGAAAAAAAATTAAAGAAAAAGAAATACCCAAGTCCGACTTAATTCTGTATAAATTAGTAAGAATGTCTTTTTCTATTGTAAGAGCAAAGTATGGTTGGAAAATACAATAACCCGATTAATTCTTGTTTGTTTGTAAAAGGATGACAGATGCAAAGTTGTCTAAGGGTACAGAAAAAGAAAATAAATGTATATTCTTTGTATTGTGTAAGGAAAAATGCCAGTTTTAATATATAAAGGAAAAAGTGTAAAACAGGCTCCGAAAATGTAAACAACTTTGCGGATTCAAATGAAATGTAAAATATACTCATAACAGTGCAAAAGGGTGCTAAATGACGGTGTTGCTGCTGGATGATCAATCCTGGAAACCGCTTGAGAAGTGCGAGTATAAAAGCATCTGGAAAAATTTACACAGAATCGGAAACATATCTTTTTGGATGGAAAATATCGAAAGCAAAATTCGCATCAAATAGCTTTTTTTAGAATGTGCCCATAACGCAGTCTTTAGGATTACAATAAAAAGTAAATAGAATAACGAATATGAAATTCATTTATATATTATTTTATTATTTATATTGTTTTTTTTTTAATTTTATTTTAGAAAATACATTTGATTATTTATTAAAATTTTTACATTATTACCAATTTACCGAAATGATGCCTTTTTTAGCTGTAAAATAATAAAAAAAAGTAAAACCACATCAAGAAAAACAGACAGGATATTTGTTTTTCCTTTTTTTCAAGAGCCTTTATGCCCAAAAAAAGTTTTTCCTTTTTTAATACATTATGTAACAAAGCTCAAAAATATTTATTTAATTATAAATTATGAAATATTATATTGATTTAGTCTCTGCTTAACACAATCTACTTGGAATTGGCAAAACTGCTTATTCGAGTTTTTCATATCCGGAAGAGTTTTTACTAAGGTTATCATTTTAAGCATTTTTTTATTAGCATATTAATATTTTTAACCTATTAGTACTAAGGCTGGTTGTTTTAAAATTTCGCGACGGGATGGCCCTTCTCTCTCTAAGTTTAAATTTGTTCGTTTAAGGCTGTATTTAGAGTGCCTGCTTCACTATAAAGGGTGTCTGCGGCCTACAGAGGTGTGATCGTTCCCAACGAGGATAAAACACGGTGTTACCGTCTTGGTCGTACCCTGACTTTTCGTTTACTTAAAGACTTTGTACTTTTAAAATAACCAACCTGCAAACGTTATTTTTGAGATAAAATTCAAGATATGTCGAAAACGGTTAGTCGTGGTTGCTAAGTTTTTGAGAAATCAAAAGCGTCGGTTCGTCGTGGGACACCCCATATATATATATATATATATATATATATATATATATATATATATATATATATATATATATATATATATATATATATATATATATATATATATATATATATATATATATATATATATATATATATATATATATATATATATATATATATATATATATATATATATATATATATTATATATATATATATATATATATATATATATAAAAAATATATATAAAAAAAATTTACAAAAATGAACTTGATTACACTTTCTTTAATCTATGGCAATATCATGTAAGCTTTAAAGCATTTTATAAAACATAAAAGAGCGCTATACGTCTACAATGCTAATAAGAGTTTTTAAAGAAAACTTTCATCCAAAGTTTGTTTTAGCTTATACTAAACAAATTAAGGGATCTTTTAAGTGCTAGTTTTAGCCAGCCCCTTTGTTTTAACAAGATTAAAACAACTTCATAAGTTTAAATTGCTTAATATTATGCATTTTATTTTTCGTAGTCTTATTAATTGAGCTTCAAAGAAAATCTATAAAAATAGGGGGGAAAACTTGACAAATCCTAATAAACTTTTATTGTACAGAATGCTTTAAACTTGTCTTTTAACAAGAATATCTTAAAAGTTACAGGGTGGGCCAACGAAAACGAGACAGAGACCGAATTTCAGAATTCTAAAAAAGAATTCAAAATTTTATAATGATACACCCTTTTTCAAAGTCACACGATAACGTTAAATGTCATTGCGAATATAATAGGTCCCATGAAATTTTTTATAGGCTTCCTCAACGATCGTGACACTCAAAGTTGACAGCTGTCATCCACCATACTAGGCGACATTTATTAATAGAGTTTACAATATGTTTTAATATAGTAGTTAAGTTTTACTTAATCAGTACCTGACCCAAGGATTGGTCGCCAAAGCTAAAGCCTCTTTCTATTAAATTAAGTTCGAAATTGACCATAGTGCACGTTGTCGATAACATCAACCAGGGCTGGATAATCCTTAATTAGATATCAGTTCCTGCAAAGGTGCCAAACTATATAACGCCGTTTCAAAGGCTGATACTGAGAATCCCTATAATCTACTTATCAAAACAAGCCAATGAGGGTTGGTTTGTCTTTATGCGAATTGTTCGGCAGGGGTGCATATAAATATACCATATAAGGTAATTTCTTTAAAAAAGTGGAAAAATCTCGTCGCCTTAAGCTTAATGTATATTCTGAATACCTAATTCGGAAGTTTTTTTTTTAACACAGATTATTAATGCTGGTCTAAATTTAAAAAACAATACTTATTTTTTACATAAATAAAAATATTTTGCTCTTAAAACCGATTTAAACATACGAGAATTATTCCGAAAATTATTGCTACAATTCTGCCAAAAATTTACACAATAATTATTTTCTGTATTACATGTTTAATAATTCGAACCAGAATTATTGCAATAAAATATTAAACATGTTATATATTTTCGAAGAAAGCGCGCAGAACTTTTTTCGGGGTCGGAATGTTATGGAGAATTATTTCATATAATAAAAAGGAACTAGCTAACTGATGCCACACCTAATAGTAACAACTCTTGTTTATCTATATGTAACCTAATTAAAAAAACACAAAAACCTTTTTTATTTATTTAAATTTCCTTTTCTTTTTCTAGGGTTAAAGTTTAGCAATAATTCAACTAAAATATATTGTAAGTATCAAACACAAATAAATGTACTATTACCATAAATCCCATGAAAATTTTGGTGATAATTTTCGCCATAAATTTCACTAGAATTCTTGTATATATAAAACAGTTCAAATTTTCTATTTCATTGCAAAAGACTTACCATTCATAAGTTCAGTTCAATTTATATAAGAAGATTACTACGTAATAATTAAAATTGCCAGTGTAAGATTACTAAGTGCTTGCTTTAAAAAAAGGGAAAATTAACTTGAAAATTTCCTTTTTATTTTAACTTCTTGCTGACCTGCCTACAACTACCTTATGTTATGCAATTTATATTGCAAATTATCCCAAGTTACTAAACTTTCTAACATCTGATCAATAATATAAGTCTATTTTACTCTTTTTAAGAAATATTTGAAAACAGCGTTATCTATAATTCGAATTCGGCTTCAAGATGTTTAAAATGAAAGTTTTAACACATGTGCTTTATTTTTTGATTGCAGATTGTTATTTCACAATTCTATTTAAGTTTTTAAAAACTTTAGAAGATTCTTCTTTCATAACATGCTTGACTAACTACCAAATACGATAATTTTTTTTAACTTTCTTTTACCATAATATGGATATCTAAAATCACATAACTATTTTTTTTCTTTAATGGCAACAGGCTAATCAGCTATTCAGCCAGTCACAAAGTGTTACTTAAAAAGAAAAGAAGTCTTGTATTTTATTTATTCTAATTATTTATTATTCTAATAATTTGAGGGGGGGCTAAACCTATCACATATATGCAGGGACCTTCCCCACTGGGGTCGATCAGGGCGACTTTTTATTTTAAACACACAATAAAGACCAGTCAAAAAGGAAGAAACATAAAGATAAAATTGGGTAAGACTAACCTACTGCCTACTATCCAAAAGCATCAATCCTACATAAAAGTAATTTAAACTTTTAAGTTTATTTTGTTCAAAAAAGAAATTAATGCATTATTCACCTTTGTTAGACTATAATTATCTGCTGTACCATTGATAATAATATCCTTTGCTATTAGGTCGACTAGCTTATTATACTTTAGTCATGTGTATGATTTAATCCAAATGCTGCGCAATGTTATTCGGCGCAGCAATTATCTGTTTTCCCCTATTATGTTTTTTTTATAGTTCCAGAATTTATTGTTCTGTAAGGCTTTAAGCACAGACATAGAGTCATACAGTATAACAAAGTGATGAAAAGTATATATATATATATATATATATATATATATATATATATATATATATATATATATATATATATATATATATAGAAAAATGTAAAATCTTGACCGATAATTGAATAAACAACTGGAAGGTTATTAGGGATTCGGTCTTTATGCCTTATTAAAAGTTAAACACTTTTTTAGCAGTCCAGCTTTCAGAGAAGAATTTATTTCCTTTTTCAAGGCTGCAATATGTAAAAAAAAACCTTGGTTAAATGAGATAAAAGACTAACTTATTAAAACTTACCGCTAACATGTTAATGGGAAAATGACTAATGCCACACCAGAGAACTTCATATTATAAATTAAAAACTTTAAAACATCACACATAATTAAAATACAGGAAACACAAAAGTACACCACCCCATCATAGCAGAATAGTTATTGTAAATAGTAATCTGACGGTATGTATTTACTTGGTACATTGTTTTTCAACAAAATCCTTCCGATTGTGTGAATACCTAGATCTAAGGTCATGGTTTCTCCAAGCCGCAGTTTAGAGTCAGACAAGTTATCCCTGCAGGTAATGTCATAAACTGGTAGATAAGTGTAAAAGTGAAATTTGGTGTTTTGTAACCTTATCACTGTCACAGGTTAATAAAGATTCAGGTGTTTGTGTGTGTGTGTATGCGTGCGTATGAGTGTGTGTGTGTGCGTGTGTGTGTGTGTGTGTGAGTGTTTGTGAAATTATGTGTGTGTGTGTGTGTGCATGTATTACTACTCATCTGTCACCTAAAGGGTTAATACTTGTATGTTAGCATATGTATATGTTTATCCCCAGCTGTCACCTAAGAGACGTGTATAGTAGTGTGTGTGAATTTGTGACCGCACCCACATCTTACTTAAGGGTATTGTTCATTGTCATAGGTATTTATCATGTGTGTACGTGAAGTATTTTTGTAGGTTTCCAGTGTAATGTGTTAACAGGAAAACAAAAATCTGCTGTGCCCTAAAAAACACGCCCCCTATCCAGCAAAACGCACAGAAAGAAAAGAACAAAGGTACAAATGCTCTGCAATAAGGACTTTTAGGGTACTTTTTAGACTAAGTAATATATATATATATATATATATATATATATATATATATATATATATATATATATATATATATATATATATATATATATATATATATATATATATATATATATATATTCAGTCAAAGTTGGGTTCCACTACCAAAGCCCAGGGTATTCTAAAATAAAAGGCATGAAATCCCCCCCCCCTTATTATTTTTACATTAATTGAGCTCAGACAAAAGAGAAGAGATCACACCACCAAAAATACTTATGTAAAATAAGATCTAAGATCTAAAATAAGACTAAGATCTGTCTACAATTTTGATCCACTTTTCTTTGACTTGGCAAGTTTTTTACCGATCTGTCTGTATTAATGGAAAAGAAACTGTTTGTAATGATAAAAAAGAACATTCACTGATACAGACAGATAATACTTTGAACCAGAACCTGACCTTTAAGTGACCAAAACCACAGCACGAGGGCAAACCATAGCATGGATCCGAAACAAACATAAGGAATACTGGGGAAACCTCAGTAGAATAAGACATGAAAAAAGCTTCATAAGGGTCCCATCCAAAATAACAAAGACAGAACTACTCAGACAAAGAAGACAAAAGACTTCGCATAATAATAAGTAGGGTTGCTAACAGGGCACGATAACCTAAGAGGACACCTTCACAAGGCTCATACAATGGGGACCCAAGTTGCAGAATGTGCGACGAGGGGGAAGAAACAGCCTACCATATCCTGTGCGAATGTGAAACGTTAAATCACAAAAGACAGGCCCTTTTTTGGCAACCGAAAATGAGCCCACAGGAATATATCAACCAAACAGTCTTGTGGTTATACAGACTTGTAGAAGGAACAAGACTAATGGGAGGGATTGGTATAAAGGATAATGAAAGATTAGGCAGGAAGAAGAAGAGAAGATACAGACAGGTCAGTAAGAGACTCGTCCAAGTTTGAATAAATAAAATAAACCACTTAAGTTTCTTTGCAAAACTCAGATAGCTGCTTGTAACATATCTAAGGCTTCTTGCCCGACTGAATCATATACGTTGAAGGACGGAGTCTGACAGTTCAGTTCCATTCAATACCCAGGAATAGTGCTAAATGCACCTAAATAGGTTTTTGCTTCAATAAAAGTTGTGGTTAGTTTAAAGTGAGTGAACTTTTTACGCTCTCCACCGCGACCGCTCGGTCTATTGTGGCTCACACCTATTTATATGTATCCCAATAGGATCAGACACGAGCACAATATGTTTTCTGGTGTCCTAGTTTCCTGTATAATAAGTATGACCTTCTTTCCCGGTATAGTGACGTGGGTAGCTACCATGTCCTTGTTACAGGAACCAGATATTCCTTCTGAGGCCGTATCTCCGCCTTTACCTATAAAAACGGTTCTATCCGTTTTCTGTTTAATGCCAGGAAACCCTTTTTCCTATAAAAGTGGTCCGCCTTCTGTGGGATTCAGAAATCCCTTCCTAAGTACCTGTTTGTTCTGGATGGATTAGCCTTTTCCCGTGAAACAGACGACTGTGGCTTCAGGGGCACCTTTCAAAAATGGATTCACCCGTTTCGGTCGGCTTGTGACCTTGGGTGGCACCTCTCGAAACGGATTTATCCATTTGAGTCAGCGCACCTTTGTCGCTTTTTTCTATAAAAGAGGTTCTGTCCGCTTTCTGTTTGGAGCTAGGGAAATAATAGTCCATCACGGCATCGGCAGGGCCCCGCATTACCGCAGTGGGGCTAGACACTACGAGAGATATGAAATATGGGTTAAATAAAGGCTAACCAATTACAACCGGCCCCATAGTGTAGTCTACCCACAAAGGGAGGACTGGAGTCGAAAAATGACCGACCTGCTCCGGGCTGACATCTGTTGGTACACCGATGGATCCAAAACCAAAGACGGTTTTGGGGTTAATAATTATGGACAAAGGCCAGGGCGGGTTTTTCCCTTTTAGCCTGGGCACTCTCGCAACCATATTTCAAGCGGAGGTATTTGCTATTAAAGAGGTGCTAGATCGCTGGTTGATCGGCACTGCACCTAAAAAGGAAATTTAAAATATTCTCCGATGTAAAGCAGCTCTTAAGGCTCTTAAACCCAGCCGGTGCAAAAAACTATCTGGAATTGAAAGGGTGCGCTGACCAAACTGGGTCAAAACAATAAGGTTACACTACTGTGGATACCTGAACACACCGGCCTAGGGGGGTAATGAATCTGCAGACCTCCTTCCCCAAAAGGGGGCGGAAAAAAAATTCACAGGGCTGAAACCGGTCATCGGTATATGTTATGAAACGGCCAAGCAGCCCCATATCAGCTTGGACACAAAGAGAAAATCTTTGGTACTGGCTTTGGACTTGGGGTCTCAGACACTCAAAGGCCTTCATAAGCCCACCGAACCAACAATGTACTGTCAAACTACTGAAGCAATCAAGGGAACCAAAACTCTAGTGGGACTGTTCAGGGGACACTGCAGATTAAAATACCACATGCACTAGATCGGCCTAGCGGAAGACGCCATGCCCATGTGCCGTGGGGGGGGAAGAATCGGCAGAATACATACTGTGTTCGTGCCCACAATGGCACGACTAAAATTCGCAATTCTCGGCAATGACACCTTGTTGCCGGGGGAGGGATCTCCCTCCCAACAGGATCATCAGATTTATTAGGGTCTGGACCTGGTGGGAGAAATATAAAAGGGTGTGAGCCACAATAGACCGACCGGTCGCGGTGGAAGGGTGTTATACCCACTCACTTTAAACCTACCTACCTAAATAAAGGCTAAATTTAAAATAATATGCAAATTTAAAAATGTGTAAGGACAAAGGAACACTTTTTACCTATTTCCTCGGTACTTTTTGGCGAAAAGAGTCCTTGGGTTAGTTCAGGTTAAATGGTTAAAAGCTACTTTGCCTTTGGGCTATTTTGTGCAAGGGCTGTTTTTCCTGGGCTATATGGTCGAAGCTATTTTTGTCTGGGCTATTTTGACGAGGTACCTGTGTCGTCATCCCTAGAGTGTCTGGACTGTGGAACCTGCTGCCTGCCGTAGTTTTCCCTTTTCTTCTTCCTTTCAGAACTAACCAAAGCCCTAAATGATTAAGACCCCTGGTAATAAACCACATCTTACTTTACCTAAGATAACCATGGTAGTTCTTACGCTTTAAGCCTTTAAGGAATGTTTTAAGAAAAAAAATTAAAACCCCTTTGAAATAGGTTGCTTTTTACACTTTAATGTAATGGATCAACTATTACTATACTTATTGTACTATAAGTGTTTGTACACTATATGCATGCAATAATTTGAAGTATTATCGGCAACGCTGCACAAAGCAACACCATACTTGTCACTATTCTTACATTTTCACATCCTGCGAATTTTCTGATTGAAGCTAGACGAGTCACATTCAGTGCAAAACGTAACGGATATGGAAAACTCCGATTTACCTCGAAAGGGATTCTAAGTATTAATCACGGACCTACTTTGTCAAGTGCGTACAGAGATGGCATAAGAAAAGTTACTGTGCTACTAAAAACAGAAAAAAATATGCTATTAATTAACATTTTACATTTTTATTTATAATTTATAAATTTTAATAATTTAAAAAAAAACAACAGTCCCAAGAAATAATTTGAGTGCTATATAATTTAATCGATACAATATTGGGTATATCAAAAAAAGTTATCTACAGCATTTACATAAATGCATTTTTATTAAATATTAAATAAGGAAAATGAAATTTTTCTTGGTACCACGATAAACTAAGTATACAACTTAAGCCCATACAATAGACTGTCAGATAAGGCTAAAAAATTATGCTGTTTTATTAATTAAATTTTAATAGTTGGACTTCTGGGCTACCAACATCACCGAAAAAACCTAAATCTAGTTAATATTAGACGCTTTAAAAACAAGTTTTATTTATTTAACTTAGTTGTTTTACAAACGTGTTAAAAATTTAATTTTTAACACAATCTTGAAGCCTTAAAAAAGTTACTTTTAAGCACTAGTGTCTTAAAGTGACATTTTAAAACACTAGTACTAAAATTACATTTTTGCTCCGATGCCCCAGAGGTATGGCGTTTTAAATTCTTTGTTCTACAGTTCATTGTGAACAAAGATCACGAAACAACAGCGTGGGGCCCATGGTCCATGGCTGAAGTGAAAAAATTACATCTTTGGTCAGTATGGCGGACCTTAAAACGCCATACTGGTATGGCATATTGGGTTCACGGACTTTGGCGACCTTCTTGACGACATAAATCAAGAATCAAAGTGGGGCCTATGATTCAGGGGCATGGATATAAATTAAACGTTTGAAAAATTACCCCTCCTAAAAGCTACACTTTAGGAATGCCATACCGGAAATTCAAAGTGGGAAATAAGGTTGTCTATCAGCCCCCAAAGCCTTGGCGTGGGGCCTATGATACATGCAAAAACCCTCTCCGCTCCAGGTCTATATAAAGCAATACCCATACCTACCCAACCGCTGTGTTCACACGTCGTTGTCGTGGTTGGGCCCAGTAGGATCTTTTGGAACATGCGCTAGAGTTGCTGGTTATCGGCAACTTTTTTGGCTAGCGTATAGAACGGGATCCAAAGCTAAGGTGAACACAAGGCTTAACGCAAGGTGCTAGCATGCCGTGCTGATGAATGAATGGCATCCTGTGCCTTAAACAGGTGTCTCCAACGGTGCCTCTGAGATACAGGGCGACCCCTCAGAGTATCTAGCCTTACTGCGGTAATGCGGGGCTCTGCCGTGGTGGACTATTACTTTCCTAGCTCCAAACAGAAAGCGGACAGAATCGCTTTCATAGGAAAAAAAAGTGACAAAGGTGCGCTGATCGAAACGGGTAAATCCGTTTCAAAAGGTGCCCCTAAAGTCACCGGCGCCTGTTTTACGGGAAGGTCTAATCCATCCCGAACAAACAGGTGCTTAGGAAGGGATCCCTGAATTCAAACAAAAGGTGGACAGAACCGCCTTTGTAGAGAAAAGGGTTCCCTGGCTTTAAACAAAAAGTAGATTGGACCGTTTTCATAGGGTAAGGCCGGAGATGCGGCCTCAGAATGAACATCTGGTTCGTGTAACAAGGTCCTGGTAGCTACCCACGTCACTAGATCGGGAAAGGAGGGCTTGATGGATCTAATCGTGTGCTCGCAACTCCAGGAGACAGGGACACCAGAAACATCAGAAATAATTGTCTCGTGTCCGGTAGCGACACGAGTAAGAGGAGATGTAAGAATTCCCTTCTGGAATCGGATTCATTAGAAGTCCGATCCTATTGGGAGAAATATAAAAAGGTGTGAGCCACACAATAGACTGCAGTCGCAGTGGAGGGCGTAAAAAGTCCACTCACTTTAAACCTACCTACCTACCCATAACTAAATTCACGTGAAATGATTCAAAATTTGAAAAATAAAAACATGTATTCTTTTGATTTTTTTACTTCGATTTTTTAATATATGTTTGTCAATTTTTTTTGCCTACATTTGTGACATTTCAATAGGAAGTTTAATGTTAGACAACTTTTCTGGTAATATATGTGTATAAAAAGCGCATAAAATTTAAGTTAAGACTAAAAATTTAAAAAGTGGACCAATTCAACCCTATCTTAAAAATGCACCTATTAAAATTGTAGCTCTACGCGGCTTTATCATATTTTAGGATTAAATAAACGTATGAAACAATAAAACTCATTTTACGCTGTAGTTCCTTTTACCCTTTTTTTTTTGATATGGTAAATAGGCTATGACACGTTTAGCTAGCATTCTTTGCAAAACATTTCCATTTACTCAATATTAAATCCGGACCTGTAAGTGCGTCAGTAAAACATGTCGTCTACAATTTTTTCCCCTCATTTTATTAAAAAATTCTTTCGTCTGGCGCAAAAACAGACCATAAAATTTATTTAGGTATTTATATTAAACCCCGAAAAGATTTGTGGCCAGTCGCCATACTACGTTTCTGTTTTTGCTCCACATATATTATTTGTTTCTATTTCCGTGTTTTTCAAAAAAAAGCGGTTGGGTAATTTGACAGATATTGCAAAATATATAAATGACGTGTATTTTAGCTACAGTAACGGTCCTTAGCTGGGTTTCCACTACGCGAAAATTACTCTACCCAAACTATGTCCATAAATTGTTACGTTTTGCAACATATAAGGAAGTTTGAAGGTATATGGTAGCCGATTCGATCAAAAAATGTCCAGCCCACTCTGAAAATCACTGTCATGGATGGTCCCCGCAATTCCGCGTAGTGACAAATTTCACGAAATTTTATTATGTGTTGCCTACTTACACACTAATAAATTAGTGTGTAGGTAAGCAACACATAATACTTTTATCAGAGCCGTAGTATAAAACCATATCCACTGTGTACCGTCGTCGTCTCATCAACTTTTCCAAGCAAATTACATGTTTGGTTGTCGTTTGCGTCGTATTAATTTCGATTGTTTTGCTTTGGGTTATTTTATTTTTTTAGTTGCAGAAAATTTTGGGATTAATATAAACCTTCTTATTTCAGTAAATAGTGTTTATTAGATTGTAACTATAATTTGTGTTTATCGTTTGTTACTTATAATATGGTAGGAAATTGACTAGAACGCCAACATTTTTTTCCCGCTTTTTTATGATCTTAAGAAGATCGTCCAAAATTTCAGATTGGTGCAAGATTTGGATCAATTCATTTTGATTTTTTGGCCCTCGGACGTACTAACGGGTTAAAAGGAGTGGTTTTAGGGGTAGTATTGCGCCAACATTTTTTCCAGCTTTCTTATGACCTTAAGAAGATCGTCCAAAAATTTCAGATTGATGCAAGAGTTGGATCAATTCATTTTGACTTTTCTTCAACCCTCGGACGTATTCACGGGTTGAAAAGGAGTGGTTTCAAGGGTAGTACTGCGCCAACATTTTTTCCAGCTTTCTTGTGACCTTAAGAAGATCGTCCAAAAATTTCAGATTGGTGCAAGATTTGGATCAATTCATTTTGAATTTTCTTCGGCCCTCGGACGTACTTACGGGTTGAAAAGGAATGGTTTCAAGGGTAGTACTGCGCCAACATTTTTTCCAGCTATCTTATGACCTTAAGAAGATCGTCCAAAAATTTCAGATTGATGCAAGAGTTGGATCAATTCATTTTGAATTTTCTTCGGCCCTCGGACGTATATATAGGTAGTACAACATTTTTTCCAGCTTTCTTATGACCTTAAGAAGATCGTCCAAAAATTTCAGATTGGTACAAGATTTGGATCAATTCATTTTGATTTTTTTTTTGGCCCTCGGACGTACTTACTGGTTGAAAAGGAGTGGTTTCAAGGGTAGTACTGCGCCAACTTTTTTCACTTTCTTATGACCTTAAGAAGATCGTCCAAAAATTTCAGATTGATGCAAGAGTTGGATCAATTCATTTTGAATTTTCTTCGGCCCTCGGACGTATTCACGGGTTGAAAAGGAGTGGTTTCAAGGATAGTACTGCGCCAACATTTTTTCCAGCTTTCTTATGACCTTAAGAAGATCGTCCAAAAATTTCAGATTGGTGCAAGAGCTGGATCAATTCATTTTGAATTTTCTTCGGCCCTCGGACGTATTCACGGGTTGAAAAGGAGTGGTTTCAAGGGTAGTACTGCGCCAACATTTTTTCCAGCTTTCTTATGACCTTAAAAACATCCAAAAATTTCAGATTGATGAAGAGTTGGATCAATTCATTTTAATTTTCTTCGGCCCTCGGACGTATTCCGGGTTGAAAAGGATTGGTTTTAATAGTACTGCGCCAACATTTTTCCAGCTTTCTTATGACCTTAAGAAGGTCGTCCAATAATTTCAGATTGGTGCAATATTTGGATCAATTCATTTTAATTTCTTGGCCCTCGGACGTATTACGGGTTGAAAAATGGTTTCAGGGGGTAGTACTGGGCCAACATTTTTTTTCCAGCTTTCTTATGACCTTGAAGATCGTCCAAAAATTTCAGATTGGTGCAAGATTTGGATAAACTATTTTGTTTTTTTTTCGGCCCTCGGACGTACTTACGGGTTGAAAAGGAGTTGTTTCAAGGGTAGTACTGCGCCAACATTTATTCCAGTTTCTTATGACCTTAAGAAGTCGTCCAAAAATTTCAGATTGGGCAAGATTTGGATCAATTCATTTTGATTTTTTTTTGGCCCTCGGACGTACTTACGGGTTGAAAAGGGTGGTTTCAAGGGTAGTACTGCGCCAACTTTTTTTTCCAGCTTTCTTATGACCAAAAAGAAGATCGTCCCAGATTGATGCAAGAGTTGGATCAATTCATTTTGAATTTTCTTCGGCCCTCGGACGTATTCACGGATTGAAAAGGAGTGGTTTCAAGGGTAATTTACTGCGCCAACATTTTTTCCAGCTTTCATGACCTTAAGAAGATCGTCCAAAAATTTCGGATTGGTGCAAGAGTTGGATCAATTCATTTTGAATTTTCTTCGGCCCTCGGACGTATTCACGGATTGAAAAGGAGTGGTTTCAAGGGTAGTACTGCGCCAACATTTTTTCCAGCTTTCTTATGACCTTAAGAAGATCGTCCAAAAATTTCAGATTGGTGAAAGATTTGGATCAATTCATTTTGAATTTTCTTCGGCCCTCGGACGACTTACGGGGAAAAGGAGTGGTTTCAAGGGTAGTTGCGCCCATTTTTCCACTTTCCTATGACCTTAAGAAGATCGTCCCAGATTGGTGAAAGATTTGGATCAATTCATTTTGAATTTTTTCGGCCCTCGGACGTCACGGGTTGAAAAGGTGGTTTCAAGGGTAGTACTGCCCAACATTTTTTCCAGCTTTCTTTGACCTTAAGAAGATCGTCCAAAAATTTCAGATTGGTGCAAGAGTTGGATCAATTCATTTTGAATTTTTCGGCCTTCGGACTCTTACGGGTTGAAAAGGAGTGGTTTCGGGTAGTACTGCGCCAACATTTTTTCCAGCTTTCTTATGACCTTAAAAAGATCGTCCAAGAATTTCAGATTGGTGCAAGATTTGGATCAATTCATTTTGAATTTTCTTCGGCCCTCGGACGTATTTACGGGTTGAAGTGGGGTGATTTCAAGGGTAGCACCGCGCCAAACTTTTTTTTTCAGCTTTTTTATGACTTTAAGACGATCGTTAAACAAATTTAGAACGGTGCGAGAGTTGGATCAATTTATTTTAAATTTTTTTCGGCCCTCGCCCCTATTGGGGCTAAAAAGGGGTTGTTCCAAGGGTAGCACCACGGCAAAAATTTTTTTCTTTTTTATGACTTTAAGACGATCGTAAAAAATTTAAGAACGGTGCAGAGTTGGACCAATTCATTTGAATTTTTTCGGCCCTCCACGTACTTGAGTGTTGAAAAGGGTCCAAGTAAATTCCTTTTCAACTTCATATTTTAATTAAGTTTTTGTTGTGAAACAACTTTTTAAGGGTACTTTATAATATTTTAAAAATTTTCCATACAAAAAATGACTGTAACTTTAGGGAGTGATTTTCTATAGTCAGACTGGTCCAAGTGAAATTTTTGTTGCAGGTGATTAGGTATGCAATAAAGTGTCTTCGTTCCAATTTTTGTTGTGAACAATTTTTAAGGGTACTAAGAAACAAAGAGGCGGAAATCACAATAATAGGCTGTCTAATTTAGCTGCTAACTTCACATATTGGCTGCTTAAAAAAGCTGCTAATTTCACTCGGGTTTTTTTTCGACCTTTTTTCCCTATTTTTTAAGGCACTTTGAGTCTTATGTTTAGTGGTCCTTCAAGGACAATCACACAAATTTTCAAAGTGCCTCAAGAAGCTAGACAATGGTTCACCAGCTCTCGAACTGAACTGCTCAACAAAAAGGTAGTACCATTTAAATTTTAGACCCATTTTCAAACTTCTGTAACTTTTTAAAAAAATTAACTTTTTTGAATATCTAAAACAAGTTTAAAACCGCGTTTCTACTACTTTAAGCTGTTTGCATTTAGTTTTAGTAAGATAAATATTATCATGATATACAGGGTGATCAATAGAGTGCTGCAAAAAAAAAAAAAAAAAAAATGAGTGTGTCACATTTCGTGGTAATTTTTTTTTTCTTATAACTTCTAAACGTCAAATTTTGGTATTCAATTCTTTAAAAAGCTATAAATGGAAAATTGATTGACGGTTTCCACGAGTGCTTCATATTCGGAAAACTCATTTCAAAATTTTTATGTCCTAAGCACTTTTTGATAGGTTAAATCTTTGGAGTATTCGGGGCCAACAAATACCAAAAACGTAGCTGATTTGAAATTCTAAAATAGGGAAATTTTTAAAACCAAAAGACC
>JAHBCN010018607.1:0-16878 GCA_019359885.1 Listronotus oregonensis
CAAAATGGTAATAAATAAACTATATAAATGAATACCCGTACTAGATAATTTGGGAATCTTACAGATTCAGCATGGCAACAAACAGTTATTTTGTTTTCCAGCCGCCTTAGTTTCTATCAACGCTGTCGGCAGCGGCTGGTTTGTTGGTGTTATGGAAAAATAAATAAATAACAAATAATGTTAATTTTTCTCAAATACTTTTAAATTAAAAATCAATTGTGGGATTCACATTGTGGGTAAAAAAATAATCTTTTTAGCTATGGCACTGAGCCACCCTCGGTCCATTTGAAAAAATTGACTTAGGACCATAAATACGATTTTGCATACTTTAAACGAGTCTGTAGAGGCTACTGAAAACAAAAGGCGGTCACATCTGTTTTTCCGTGACTACTTTGTCAAAAATTTGCCGTTTTATTGCATTCATGGCACTCTGGATTGAAAATTAAAAATGAAAAATTTTTGGAGCTTAGATGTCAAAAAGTAATAAATGGGGTGTCATTGTACTCGGAATGACATTTCCTATTAAAATAAGCAAAAATATACAGAGTGTCACATTTAAAATAACAAAGTTAAGGTCATTTCCGGGTAAACAGGAAATGACAGAAAACAGCTGAATACGTCAAACAGTGCACATTTATGTGATATACCTATGTACCCAAATTTTATTTTTTTATCTTAGAAAATAAAAAAGTTATAGGGGTGAGCCACCTGTTAGGGACACCCGGTATATATAGGGTGTCCCAGAAGTAATGAGACACAGAGCAGCAGATTACTTAGGTCAAAATAAAGCAATTAACGTAAAGTTGCCTTATCCCAAAGTTAACTATAAGTAAAACACAGGGTGTCAAACTTAATAATTTCTTAACTAAATGACATAGCGGTACAAAATTGGAGATTTGGAGGTTCTTTGAGGCGAGAAATTTGAATTCGTCTATGCCTTTGATGTTGCTAGTAGCAGGCGCCAGCTACGGCCTACCCTCTATGTTTTAGATGGAATAACTTTTTTTCAGCTTAGTATATTGACCTGTTTATTAAAAAAGAAGTTACTATAATTTCCGTTGCATCAAAAATGTATACCCCATTTAAGTCTCTATAAGCAACTATTTTCAAGATAAACAAACTTTAAAGGACCCAGCAATTTTCCTATGGAAAATGGATTTTGGCAAATTGTTTTCAAACTTCGCAGAGTAATAGTTCTTAACACGCCGATTAAAAGTCTCCAAAGGCAAAAAACCCAAAAATCCCTCTAACCTCCCCAAAACCACCCTCAAATGTCCCCAAATCCCCAATAACCTTTGGGGCTGATTTTGGGGGTTAGAGAACCAATAAACAGGTCAATAAACTAAGCATAAAGAAAGTTATGCCATCTAAAACAAGTAGGGTAGGCCGTAGCTGGCGCCTACTAGCAACATCAAAAGCATGGACGAATTTGAATTTGTCGCCTCAAAGAACCCCCGGATCCCCAATTTTGTACCGTGATGTCATTAAGTTAAGAAATTCTTACGAAAAAACGAAAACAAAACTAAAAATTTTACACCCTGTAGCTTACTTATTATCAACTTTTGGATAAGGCAAGTTTACGTTAATTTCATTATTTTGACCTAACAAATTTGCTGTTGCTTTGTGTCTCATTACTTTCGGGACACCTTGTATATATACAGGGTGTAAAAAGTATGATGCTCATAATTTTAATGGGCGATAGTGGAACTCAAAACAAGTCGAAAAGCTCATATACATATGTGTCAAAACTTGACAGATTTTTGTCTAAACGATGTCAGAGTTTAAACTTTGAAAGCAATTATTTTTGAAAACCTGAAACTTTTGTCCTAATCACTTATCAGTAGATTTATTTGCTAATAAAATAAACTAAGTTTCAAATTTTACAATCTACAAAAAATAATAATAATAATAATAATTTTCCCCAGTAAAGAAGGTAAAAAACAATTGGCAACAGAGCTACCTAGCTAGAAGCCTTGGTTAGTCAGTTATAAATACGTATTCGACGGTCACGACATTTTTGGTTGTTTTTAAATCGGGAAAAATGCGGATATGATATAAATTACAACTGTTGTGTCCAAGAGTTTTGAAAACGAGATGTGTGCAACCGAGAAATCTTATTCTTTAAGCAAAATAAAAAAGTGCTGTTTCAAAACATAATAATTTGTGAACTAAAAAGGAATATTTAGCCTATTTAAGGTGAGTACAATTATTTTTTAATTACAAATATTAACCAAACAATAATGTATTGTTTTTTACATAAATTTAATATCAAATTAAATTACAAAATAAATTGCAAGAAGTAATTTTTATTATTTGTATATAAATAAACATCTCCTTAAAAAAAAGTGTAAATATGCAAAACACGCAAAAAACGCTTGACTAGCTTCGATGAAACGGAAGCGGTGTTGCCAATTTTTTTTTAAACTTTAAAAGGCCATATTTCGAGAACACTTAACTTTTGACCCATATGTTTTTGGCTTCTTCAACTTGTTTTGAGATTCACTATTACCCATTAAAATCGTGAGCATCATACTTTTTACACCCTGTATTATATATATATATATATATATATATATATATATATATATATATATATATATATATATATATATATATATATATATATATATATATATTATATATATATATATATATATATATATATAATTATATATATATATATATATATATAATTCTTCTTTTTTCGACCGTACTAATAAATTACAGCAACAAATAGCGGGAATGCGGTCTGTTATGGGTTAAATGATCAGGAAAACATTTAATTCTTCAATCCTCTATATTTCACTTTACAGTTTGTGTCTTTTTCAAGAGACATGGCTAAAACAACATATTCACGTTAACAAAAAAAAATCTTCTAAATATAAAACTACACAAAACAAAAATTTACTTACAATTATTGTTATTAAAATACCGACAACATCACAAAACAAGAATTTTACGAGACCACGTTCGATTTAGTTTTAACAGTATGGATTACATTTCAAGATTAAAATGAACACACGAGAGCTAAATTCTGAAAATGTAAAAAGAATCTTTACTATTTTTTATTTCCTAAAATAATATCGGTAAAAAGAAAAAACTTACAAAAACACTTAAAATCCAATAAAAACTATATAAAAACATCTATACATATAGAAATATTTAAGACATAGTTCTAACAAAAATAAACAGGTTGAGGAAAGTACAAAAACCAAAATGGCGGACACTAAATAATACTATTTCAAAATATTGCAGTAAATGACACTTAACTGGTCAATATCGGATCCAGAATTGATCGTGTTAGGCTCTTTACTGATGTGGGTCATCTCTAAAAATATTGTTTCGATAATTCGTCTCCCGGTCCAAAATTTTAGTATTTTGATAATCAAATTTGGATCAAGATCCTGAAAGTGACAGAACACATGAACGTTTTGCAATTCGACAACTTTATGTTGTGTTATCCGTATTTTAAACTTTGCAAAAGTCTGGCCTACATAACATTTGTTACATCCCAAACAGGAATTTGTAAACAATATTCGAATTATGAAAGTAGGATCTTGTCTTTTTGAGAAAATGTCAAATTTTGTTATACTTCACAATTTTAAGTTTGTAACATTACATGTTTTTATTACATTGCGTTAACCCTGGAGGAGGTTATCGTCTGTTGGGCCGTCATAAGGATTAGTGTTACATAAACCCAAGCTGCGAACATAGGACAATTGGAGATTTTGGTGTTAAAAACGCCCATTTAATCAATAATTTCGGTAAAAAATTCTGAGCTCCCGGCAAAGCGATCGCTCAATCGTTTTTCCTTTTCTTTTTTAAAGCAAAGATGGTGATCATTTCACCAAAAAATAAATAATTTATTAATAATGGATGTTTACGAACTGGAAGAGAAAATTAAAATTATTAAATGGTATCACCGTGAAAATCCTGTTAGGGAATTAGGAATTATTTATTAATTTATTTCCAACCAGGCCGACTCCCACGATTTCCACTATTCACCGAGTCATTAAAAACCTTCTGACATTTGGTTGTTATCTCCAAAAAACATAAACATGATAGTGTCCCAGAAGAAAACAACGAAAGGAAAATAAAGGAAATTATGGTAGTGGCAAGTGTTATTAAAAATCCTACAATTTTCATTAATACAATTGCAAAACAGGTTAATTTGAGCAGAAGATCAGTGGGTAGAGTGCTGAAAAAAAATGGATACCGATCCTACAAAGTAAGAAAAACCTATGAAATTTTCTCTGATGATCATTTTAGACGAATGCAATTTTGTGAAACTGTAATGGAAATGGAAAATAACAATGATTTTTTTCTTGGGTCACGTAAAATCACAAATTTATGGTTTCCAGGAGAATAGGGCTAATAATCTACAAGAATTGCAATTATAAATTGAAAATTCTTTTAGGATTATTACCCTCAGCATTCTAGCAAATGTCAAAAAGGCGTTTTATGACAATCTTGGTTATTGTTTGGCTCAAGAAGGTGGTTTATTTGAGCATCTTCGATAACTTCAAAGATTTTTTCTTTTTATTCTATGAATGCACATTAATTTATTTTTTAAGAATATCTTCTACGTTCCATTATTTATTTGAGAAAATTCTTTTATTTTATTAGGAAAAACTGTTTGGTTCTTAAGACCCTAGCAAACGTTCAGGTCCCGTAAGCAACTAATTTTAAATTTATGGCTGATAAGAAATCCGATCGAAGTCGGTTGACGCTAGCTAGCTCCTGCTACTTGCCTATAAACACTGCATCCTCTTACTAAAAATAAAAACGTAGTACAGAACTAAACTGGGCAGATAATTCTTCCGAATTTATCACCGCACTCCCCACCAGTCCCAACCAAAAATGAACCACGCGAGGGAAACGAGACGGAATTGAAATACAAGCCACAAAATTATTATTGGTATTTTAGAATTGGGTACATCCAAAATCGCCCAGGAGCCTCCTATGTTCGCAGTACGGTGCGCTTTACTGTATATTAATTTGGATAATATGTTTCTGGGATATCCGTTGTTCAAAAATATCTTCATAAGTTTATCAAGATTTTCTTTCAAAAATGTGTTGTCAGAAATATGTGTAACTCTGTTCTTCATGGCGATGACAGTATTATATTTTTGATTTTGGGGATGGTTAGAATAATAATTTATGTAACGCCCCGATGCGGTTGGTTTTTGATACCAATTTAAAATCAAACTACCATTTGCTTCTCTTATCAATAAAGTGTCTAAAAATGGAACACTGTTGTTTTTCTTTTTCGATCGTAAACTGAATATGCTGTTTGATAGGTTGAAAATGTGTAGCGTACTGTCAATCTCAATCTTCGGAACTGCGGTCACAAGATCATCAACAAACTTATATAAGAATGGCAGCGGTAAAAGAGTTTGGCTAAATTTTGTCCAGAATGTAATCCATGACTACTTGTGCCAGAATAGGACTAATCGGAGATCCCATAGGTGTCCCGAATATTTGGTGGTAATATTCATTATTAAAAGAGAAATAGCAATTTTGGCAGATAAACGTTATGAGTTTAAAAAATGTTTTCGTGTTAAAGGCGTATGCAAAGATATAATATCCCAGTGTACCTCCAAGAGTTCCACAATAAGTTGATACGGTATATTGGTAAATAGTGACACAACATCGAATGAAACTAGTACATAGTCTTGTGGTAAGGTAATGCCTTGGATTGAATTTACGAAGGAAAAAGTGTCACGTACGTTGTAGTCAGCAAGAGCATTTGTTGAAATAGTGGACAAGAACTTTGAAATGTTGTAATTAGCAGAACCTACACAACTTACTATTGGACGTAATGGCGTGTTCGGTTTATGTATCTTGGGTAAGCAATACAATCTAAAAATAACAGAATTGTAGACAGTGAGATCTTTAGCTTCCGCCTCACTTAGCTGCTCTTGTGTTTTTAATGATTTAATTAATCCATTTAAAGTTGTGGTGTAGGATCTCTATTCATCTTTACATAGGTTTCTCTGTCACTCAGTAAGTCAACCGTTTCAGATAGCCATCTTTATTTTGGCATATAAGTTGCTTTTATTACTAGGTACTTTGCAGTGTTTTTACTAAATTATTTTTTTTTAATCAGGAGCGTACCGACAGGGGAGACCTCGATTTAATTTGTTCACATTTCAATGAAACGTAATTTTATTCAGTTCTCTTGAAAAATTTTTATTCCTTGGTATAAGGGACATAAAAAGGTGTTCTTGTTAAAAGCCTGCCAGGTTAGCCGTTTTCAAGAAAACACCCTCCGAAGAAAATAGTGCATGCATGGTCGCCCAAGCAAAAGAATATTCCGGCATTTTTTAAAATACCAGAACATTAATTACACTGTTATTAACACGAAACTTTAATTTTAAACCTTATGTTAAATTCGTTTAGCGTAACTAGATACTACTCTGATGTAGAAATTTTTATTATTATAGGTCGACCATGCATGCACTATTTTCTTTGAAAAGGGTTTTCTCGAAAACGGCTAGCCTAACAGGTTTTCTACAAGAATACCTTTTTTGTGTCATTTATACCGCGGAATCAGATTTTCTAAAGAAAACTGCAAAAATATGACGTTTAATAAAAATGTGAATAAATTAAATCGAGGCCTCCCCGGTCGGACGCCCCTGAATAAAAAAATAGTTTAGTAAAATCACGAAAAAGTGCCTACTATTTAAAGCAATTCATATGCCAAAACGCGGATGACTATCTGAAACGGTTCCAGAGATATAAAATAAAACCTATATCCCGGTGCAATCTTTGAATCGCCTTAGCAACTTATGACTTGCGACCTATGTTGATATGAACTTTTCTTTATAACTTAACATGTAAAATCACCCCTAGAATTATTCGAAAGGTATTTCCGGACACCCTGTATATATAACCACAACTCAGTGTAGGTACTTAAACTAGTATTGGGTAGCTAAGCTTAACAAAAAAGTTTTTTATATCAGTAATGAATTATATTCCAGTACATTATAATAATATTTTCCAGACTTGGGAAAATAACAAATAAAAAACACATACTTTTAATCCCAATCTTACTATTAAAAGAAATAATTCTATTTAATTGTTATATGCTTTATTTAAGCTTTGGAATATAAATCAAAAGCAAGCATAAACAAATTAAAATATAACCATTAGATTGCAGTAAAGTCTTAAATCTTACCCCAATGGTTGGGTTTTTCTGTTTCGAATGAAGCGTGAAGTTTAAGTTACCTTTTCTTTTCCTTTTTGTAATAGTTCCTTTTTTATTTGCTTCTAAACAATTTATATTATTAATACAATGCTTTTAACCTTATTTGGGATAAAAGGGCGATGTTCTATAAGTTGCTTTTCTAAGCATTCACCTGTTTTTCCAATATAGAGACCCTCACAGTCAGCACAGTTTTTCTCCTAATTTTTGGAATTACTTTATTTTTTTAGGTCTGTCTTTATTATTAACCAATCCATTTTCAAAGTTATGTTTTTGTACACCAATTGTATTTTTATATTATTTGGTTTTGGGTATGTAATTTAATAGTGCATATTTTTTTTATTTTATTATTAGAGGCACTTTAAAATGATTATGCAAAAAATTTTAATAATAAAATCTGTCTAACTTATAAAAAAGGTAAACGTTTGGTTTATTAGACTATGAAAACTTGACATTTTTATTTTTTAACATTGTAAATACCTGTGTTACCGGTAATTCGTTTTTTGTAAATCTTAAGTTTTGGTTTAATATTATTTAATTACTTAATTACAAAAAAGATATAATGCCAATTTTCTTGTGCTAACACGAAGAAAGTAGTGTTATACTACCATGGAAAACTGGCATTACCGTCAAATATTTAAATAGAACATTTCGGTAATTTGCCCGAAATGCGGGAAAGAATTTCAGACACTGCTTATTTGACAAAGCCAGAAGTCTTACTGAATTGTTAGCGCTTTAATCTCGCTTTATCTCCGTACGGCCTCCGATGTGACTTATTTTATTGTTCTATTTCCTTGACGCACATGTGACGTACTCTCATGACGCTTCTACCCCTTTCGCGTCTGCCCAACCCCCGAAGAGACCGAACTCTGATTGGATGCGTCGTCTTGCTACGTATTCACAGAATCCACGAAAACATGTCGATGTGTTAGCATAGCATATCGACGGGCGGCTTCCTTTGTTTCGTTATTTTTAATAATGATTTGAATTTATTAAGGTGATATCGCCACGATTGTAGGAGGAATTTATTGATTAAATTAAGATTTTTATTATTTAATAAAGATTTAGAAGGAATGCTTGCGCACTTGTGGCTATAAAAAATAGCTTCCAGGTTGCAAGATAAGTTTCTACAACAACGATCGAGAAGTTGATGCGAAAGTCAAATTTTGAATAAAGCTATTATTTAAACAAAATTTCATAGGATGCGGGCTTTACTGTATATAATATAACTTTAAAATATATTTAGCCACCAATATACTCTAATTAAAAATTTCAATCAAGAATTAAACGCCGAACGACAGGCCTTGTATACGTCGCGTGGGTTGCGGCCGGCTCGGTGAGAGTTTTAAACTGCCAATTTCTAAATTTATTGCTTTTTCATTTAATGTAACTTTCTACTTAGCAAAATAACAAGAAAGCCCACGCAAAAAACTGTAGTAGCGTTTAATTTAAACATTTAATGACCTGATAGAGGTAAAAAATAAAGTTTTTAAAAATTATTTACAAGATGTAGAAGTCTTCGTTGGCAATATTACTGATAGCATTTGGTGCATTATACTTATTTTTTGATTTAGTTCTACACGAAAAAGGTATTCTTTTCTTTAAGTCAATAAACCTAACTGTTTTTGAAGTATTTTAATTTTAAACTTGGGTGGTACCAAAAGAGTAACATTTGAAACTTATAACAATTTGAATTTTTACACAAAAAAAAAGATTTAATGCATGTGTTTAAGCAAGGGGTCGAACAGTTATTATGTTTGGTGTTAAATGTTACTTTTATTGTACTACACAAGTTTAAAACTAGGATATTTTGAAAGCCATTAATTTTATCGAGTTGATTTATACGTATATACGTACCTTTTTATGTAGAACTAAGCAAGTGATAAGTATTATGTAGCAAATCATTTATAGTGTTAATACCTAAAAATTATGACAAAATAATGGTAAACAAATGAATAAATTTGCTCGAAGCTACGCTGCTGGTCCTTATAGCCGGGAAGCCCATAGCACGTGTTTCATAAAGTGTTGGATTCAGGTAGAAATTTTACGTAGTTGTGTTGATAGGGTAGATGAGTAAGTAATCGACTGACCTACCTCACGCTAAAAAAATTGCAGCGTGAATCAAACACTTTTGTTTATTTTTGGAAATACAACTTTGGGGTAGTTTGGTTCAAAATTAACTCCCTCTATAGTAATGGCCTTTTTTAGTTTTTATTCTAAACCAGCTTAACTTTCAAATGGTCTTTGTTGGCTTTTGATTCAAACATTCTTTTCACATCTTTTCTGTATGCGCAGTACCTGGTGTACCCAGGTAAGTCAGGCAATAAGTCAATTACTTACTTTTTACCTGAATCACCTTATAAAACCTGTATCATGTGCTCTTGAACTATAAATAGTAACATAAGTTTATTATAGGAAAGTGTATTTTGGTCAATGTTCTAACCTGACTTGAAAATAAAAGGAAAATCTTAAGTCTGAAAATGTCAGCATTTATAAATCACCCAAAAGTAGTCGGGTAAAAAGATGAGAACAATTTATTTCAAAATTAACCGTTTTTAAGCAAAGGACATGGCACACTTTTTATGGATTTGAGTCACCGACAGATTTTTTTGACATTTTAGTATTTTAATATGAAAGTCCAAATAAGTATTTTCTTTCATTGCGCCAACCTTGTAGCTATACAGGGTGATACCATAAAATAAAGCCAAAAATCATTAAAAATATTTATTTCATTTATTACCAAATACTGTCCGTTACCCTAAACTGATAAAATTAGGCATTTTAATTATCAAAAGAATATATATTTCATACCAGGTACTTTTTTTTGTCGTGTACAGGGTTTTTATCTGTCATGTCCTACAGGGTGCACAATTTATTAATGAACCAACAAATATACAGTCCAGTAGGCCTAAATATCATATATTATGTCAGTTATTATTATAACCTATAGGAATTTCGTAACTTGGCAGTAACTCATTTATACATACAGCGTGTCCCTCCAAAAAGTCATTTTTAGATACCGGGTAAACCAAAATTATATGGCGGTTTTATTTATATTTTTTTCAGTCATACGGAAGTTAGTAGAATATTGCACAATAAAGCAAAATAAGGGTTTGCTTGCGCAGAAGTTCGAAATAGGGAAAGATTCATCCAAAGACATGTAGACAATTTTACAAATCGGTTATATAATCTCCAACTCGAATAGCATTGTGCAATTTTATACCCCGACTACACATATCTAAAAGCGCCAAAGAGCTCCAATTTTAGAATACAAAGGCAGTCATTTTTATTGCACAAGGGGTATACTTTATTTTAACTTACGTCGAAGTGGTGGTGCATGGGTAAATATGGAAAATATTAATATTGAATTTCCTGTTGTGCCTATAGACTTTGTTATTTCTAAAACATTTGGTACCTATCAAGTAAGGCTTTCTCCAGGTTATATTCAAGATACCGCTGAAAGGGAACCAAATAATGAATATATTTTTCAAGTTCAACAATTTGAACCTGGCTTAATAAGAGCAAAGATATTTTCAAGGTTTACGCAAGCTATTAAGCATAGTATTCTCATTTTATAATTGCTTTTCTCCATTTCAAAAAAAGGGTGATCCTATTTCGGGTACCAATTGCACATGCAAAGTGGGTGCCAGAACACTTGGCGTATGTGCCCATGTTGCCAGTGTAATATGGTACCTGGGATATGCTAGGTATCAACACTCAACAGGTTGTTAAATATCCAACAACTGTTTTACTTACAACTGTTTTAAAGGTGCACATAGAGCAGTTGAAGAGCCGCAAGTTCTTGACTAGTATGAACTTTTTATTTTTGTTTCTTATAAATTAGTTATAAAGTTTACTTTTAAAAACATTTTAGTATTAAGTTTTTAATAAGACTTAACAATGGTCTTAGTTTAATTTAAATAAATAACACTAATTAAAACATCATTGTTGTTATAAGTTACTAACAGTATCTAACTTGTTACTGTTTGAAGTTTACCATAGTGTTTATTTTTGTTTTGAAATGATTAAGGGTTACCTTAAAACCCGTAATCTGTATTTTTACTGTAAGATATTATGCATTAATAATTAATCATGTTTGTATTAAATTGCGACATTTTACGTCATACTAAGTCATTTTTCGAAACATCTGTTTACATCACCCAGTATGTTTATAATGTAGATCCGGTAAAAAAAAATCTTTTTACAACAGCGGTTTTACTATGACTGGAAAAAAAATAAATAAAACCGCCATATAATTTTGGTTCACCCGGTATCTAAAAATGACTTTTTGGAGAGAAACGCTGTATGTATTAGTGAGTTACTGCCAAGTTACGAAATTCCTATAGATTATAATAATAACTGACATAATATATTATATTTAGTCCGACTAGACTGTAAATTTGTTGGTTCATTAATAAATCGTGCACCCTGTAGGACAAGACAGATAAAAACCCTGTACACCATAAAAAAGTACTTGGTGTGAAATATATATTCTTTTTATATAAAAAATGCCTAATTTTATCAGTCTAGGGTAACAGACAGTATTTTGTAATAAATAAAATAATTCTTTTTAGGAATTTTTGGCTTTATTTTATGGTATCACCCTGTATAGCTACAAGGTTGGCGCAATGAAATAAAATGCTAATTTGGACTTATGAGATAAATATGACAAGTGGTTAGTGGTTTTCAAGCTAATCTTGCTTAATGAGTCGAGGGAAATAAATTCAAACCTCTAAATAGCACTTCACAATTGTTATTGCAAAAAGTAATGTTTGTACGAAAGCAGCTTAAAATTATGCTCACATATACAATGTTTCTCTTTTATAGGATATAAATTATACGATTTATAGTGATAGGATATATATATATATATATATATATATATATATATATATATATATATATATATATATATATATATATATATATATATATATATATATATATATATATATATATATATATATATATATATATATATATATATATATATATATATATATATTTAAAGGATATAAATTATACGATTTATAGTGAAACCTCAAATCAAAACCTTCTTTGGAGCAACAGTTTCAACTTGCTGAAATATTTCTTACCCGACCACTTTTGGGCATCGGGGCTCCCGCCAACAGATTCAGTGGGTCAAGAACGTATAATACGGCCCGCCCCGGCCCACGAGACGGCCCTGAACGACGAGACTATTACTGTATTTTGGTTTTTGCTATAATAAATATGTAGGGGATAATATATTGACAGCCAATACTCTCTGTGAAAGTCAATATGCCCATTAACCAGAAAAATCAAACATTTGGTTTAAGACGAACTAAACGGAGTCTTAAAATTGCAAACAAGTAGCACTACCATGTATTTAAATACAAAGGGTGCATTCAACAAAGTGTCGTAGCTCAGACTATGTCAATATAATATCCTTTTAAAGTTACCCAAACGATTTGACCAGTAAATCAAGAAATTACAAATACAATTTAATTTTGATTATACCAAATCATATTTAGTAAATCGAAACGAAGGAGATTGGTGCTTTTTATTTTTGTACGTGCAATATTACCGTAGTTATGGTTAGATAAATATAATTTTTTTTTCTTAAAAATGAAATTGCAGTATTTAACCTGAAATAGCGAAAAACCAAAGTTTTTTGGGGAAAATCTCCAGTAACCTTTTTAAAAAAGGTTGATTTAATATTAACAAATGTATGATTAAAAGAAAGCTGACTGATTATTTTCTTAGAGAAAAAACCGCCTTAAAACTTATGCAATTTTGAAAACTTTTAATTTGAGTCTCTATATTAGGTTTATAAAATTGTGAGGGTTTAGAATTGGTAATTTTAAAAAATATTCGATTTTTATGAAATTTTTTTATTATTTTGTTTAATAAATTAAAAAGCTTAAAATTGTATGTAAAAAAGAGTATAAAAAAAAGTAGCTTTGATGACAAGATTTTTGATTTTTTATTTATCTCTTGGGATGACAATTAACTAAGATATGACCTGCACTTAAATGTAAGCTTAAGAAAAACCCCAGTCAAGCCATTTGACCTTAAAAATTTTAAAAACCAAGGTTCTAAATCGGTTTAACTTAACTTAGCTTAAAGCCCTACCTATTCTCCACAAAATCATTTTTGATGCGTTTGATTTTCTTTAAAATAAAGAAAGTTATGGTCAAAAAACTATGTACACTGATTTAGTAAAGATTTTAGACAGATTTTGTTTTATTTTTAATCATTTTGGAAGTTTTTAAGGTATATTAGAACTCATATGTTGGGCTTAAAATGTACATAAGTATACCCATACGCTAGGGTTAGTTTTTAGAGGTTGCAAGATTAGGCCAGTTAATAAATAATGGTGTTACATTATATAGGGTGTTCCAAAAGTAAAAGGACACAGAGCAACAGCAGATTCCTTAGGTCAAAATAATGCAATTTACGTTAACTTGCCTTATCCCAAAGTTGATAATAACCAAGATACAGGGTGTTAAATTTTTAATTTTTTTCGTTTTTTGTAATAATTGTTTAACTAAATGACATATCGGTACGAAATTAGGGATTTAGAAGTTTTAATTTAAATTTGTCCATATTTTTAATTTTTCCATTGTTTAATATGGCATGACTTTTTTTGAGCTTAATATATCCACCTGTTTATAAAAAAAAGGATTTCTATAGTTCCCGCTGCGTCAAAAATATACACTTCATTTAGGTCTCTAGGAGCAACTGTTTTCGAGATAAACGCACTTTAAAGGACCCCGCAATTTTTCTATGGGAAATTGGTTTTGGCCAATCGTTTTTAAAGCTTGCAAAGTAATAGTTTTTGACAAGCTGATTAAAAGTCTTTCTGGGCACAAAGCCCAAAAACCCCTCTAATCCCCCTAAAATCACCCTCAAAAGTCTCGAAAATTGCGGGGTCCTTTAAAGTGCGTTTATCTCGAAAACAGTTGCTCCTAGAGACCTAAATGAAGTATATATTTTTGACGCAGCGCGAACTATAGTAACTTCTTTTGTAATAAACAGGTCGATGTATTAAGCTTAAAAAAACTTATAATCTTAAACCAGTGGGGTAGGCCGTAGCGCCCTCTATTAACAACATCAAAAATATGAACAAATTTAAATTTCTCGCCCAAGAGACCCCCAATCCCCAATTTTGTAACGCTATGTTGTTTAGTTAAGAAATTATTAAAAAAAAAAACAAAAACAAAATTAAAAGTTTGACACCCTGTATCTTTGTTATTATCAACTTTTTTGACCTAAGAAATCTGCTCTTGCTCTGTGTCCCATTACTTCTGGGACACCCTGTATTTTAGTTTCCATCTATATATTATTTGATCCATATAGATTTTTAAAATTTTAGAATAATTTTTGCAGAATTTTTATATAAATTTTGGTTTGTTTTGATAAGAGGTGGTTTTCGACGGCAGATATGGTGGGATGCATCACAAATTATATTTGGGGTCCTATTTAAAAAGTAACTGCTCAAAATCAATTCGATTACAACAGCGTCAATAGTCACTTATGATTAAATTTTTTGTTATAAGGGGTGGTTTTAAGGAGCGGTAACTTAGTTTATGACTTAATAATAAACATGCAGTTTGACCAAATAGATGTAACAATAATTATTAATAATGTTTACCTAAAATTTAAAAAGTAGAAAAGCTTACCTACAGTTTTTGTAGTTTTTGTCATGAACGGTGGATTTCACCCACAAATAAAAAAAAGTATAACTGCTATATATTGCTTTTGTTTTAGAGGGTAAGATAAGCTTTAAAGATGTTGATAAAAATTGGTTTAGTCCTAAGGATTTCGGGGATAATACCTCATTTTTACCATCGATGATTTAATATAAATTAAGTAATTACCAGGTATAAATGCTGGATTTTGTAAAAAGCATAAAAAAGCTATGATAAATTTTTTTTTTTTGTTGTGCCTGTATATACATTGAATTTAATCATTTTGCTGTATATTTCTTTAACCAGGTTTTCCCGAATCTGAGATAGCCCATTTTCGACTTGGGCAAATATTTAACATAGGAAACAAAATATATAAGAAAAGGGGAAAGCAGTATTATTTAGACAAACAAAAAATATACGGTAAGAATACAGAAGAATAAGAAAACCCACGGGAAGTTGGCAAATGGAATTAAAAAGGTAATTAGCACAAAAAGCTTAAATAATGAAAGTCGTGCACGTAAAAGTAAAAAGGAAACAGGCATTGATTGCCATTAATTATATTTAAATTTTAATAATTGTAAAAGTAAAAACATAAACGTTTTTGAATTACTAAGAATACAGGTATATTTCGTTTTCAAATTTGCGCTATACCCCTTTGTATTTAAATTTAAATGTTCTGTTTCTTTAATTTATTATTTTATAATAATATATTAATACCAGTAAGTAAGATTTTGCATTAGGTTAATTTTTATTAACCTTGGCCTTATCTATTGTTTTTGATTAGTTTCGGTTAGTTTTAGTTAGTAGTAGTGACCAGAACTAACGGATTACTACTAACGAGAACTAATCACCACGGCTAGACTGCAAAATAAAACAAAATACATTGACATAATGACATCAAAAAATAAAAAATAATGTTCCTTCTACTTGTGACAAAATCGACTGCATTCAGACGCTTAAATATTCAGCATGTGTTGTCCTAACGCAGGAGAGAATGTCGAACATTCGGGAACATTGTCTTTCGTGATTCGACATACATTTTCTTATCGTTTTAATGTGCCATAGAAGATAATGCCAATACGTGAACGGGCACTCGGTAATAATTAACAGGAACAGGTTAAAAAAAATTAAAAACATATTATCCCAGATATTGTTTGGGTTTTTAGTAGCAGAATATTTCCACAAATGGATATAAGGTATATATAACATATAGGTACTGAAGTGGAAGTAGTAGATAATAAAAACTGATTACTAATCATGCAAGTGCATGTAGATTTAGTCAGTACATCACAATAATATATATTTTTTCTTATCTCGCAAAAGTAATGTACTAACCAGAAGGTTATTATTTAAAATTAAAAAAAAAACTTTACTATCTTTTAGAAACCTAGGAGGGTTTATACAGTTTAAAATATTTCTTGCTGCATTTTTTTTAAATGCTAGTTTCTTTAATTTTTTTTTCATTTTAAAATTCCTAACTCTAATTTGTTTAGTTAACAAGGTTTACTAACTTTGTGAAATTTTTATTTATAAATACATTTTAGGCAAAAAAATTATTTAAAAGGGAGTCCCAGAGTAAATTTAAAGCACTAGTTATAAAAGTAAAATGTCAAATTTTAAAAAGTAACGGCAACGTTTATTTATTTACTAACATTTAAAAATTGTACAATTAAAAATCAAAAATATTTTTTACAAATAATACTTAAAAATAATTAAATTGCCGAACAATTGCGTGAAAAATATAGCTTTCCGTATCTGTTTGCTCAATGGAGATCTTCTAAACTGTCAAAACAGCTTAAAAAATTAAAACACATGACAGTGTTCCAGGCCAAGTACACTATCTGCGTTTGCCTCTTGCGAAATTTGCTTTAGTTATTGGATATCCATTTGATTATATTATTATCTTATAAAAGTAACTCTTTAGTATTGTTTGGTTATGTTATTGTTATATAGTTGCTACTTTCTTTCGAAAGGCCAAAAAAATAAGTTTTTATTAAA
>JAHBCN010018608.1:0-16791 GCA_019359885.1 Listronotus oregonensis
AAAATTTGATAATAAATTGATATTAAAAATTTGAATCGATATTAAAATAAATTTAATCACAAAAAAAAATAGGCCTTTTTTTTCAAATTTGGTATTGGGGGCTTTTTTTTAAATTTTTGGGAACAATTTTTTTAGTAACTTATTTCCATATCTTAAAAAATTTTCCCCCTTTTTACTCTTGTACCAAATTTTTTTTCAATTTTCCCCACCCGTATAAAATATGTTAAATTTTCCCCCAATCTTTTTTTTTAAAGAAAAAAAATTTTTTTTATCAAGAAAACCTTTTTTTTTAAAATCAAAAAAAAAAAAGGGTTTTTTCTTTTCCCCTTTTTCCCCGGGTTTCTGTATAGTAATCCCTACGAAAGGAGGTTTAATATTGTTATAATTATTGCCGATAAAAGACTGACATTATTTTTTTCCAATATTTTATATCAACAACATTTAAAACAACCCAAGTATTTTAGTTAAATTAATTGTAATTGATATGAAAAAAATTTTTGGCCCAAAAAATTTTTTTTTTATTTTTTTAAAAATACGTCTAGTTACCAGCAAAAATATCCGGATTATTATAACGCTGACAATAAAACAATTAAAACAATTAGAGTAAATGCCTACTGATGGCGTTATGTTTGCAAACCCCCTACTTTTTGGATTTTTTTTTAAAAAACGGTGTTATAAAAAAAAAAAAAAACAAAAAAATTTTTGGTTTAAAAAATTTTTGTAATTATTTTGCAAAATTTTTAACACTCTTTACTAAATAAAGTAATTTTAGATATAACTAAGTTGACTTGCATCGACCTATTTTGACGTCCGAAGCCTGTCATCAATACCTGACATATTTTATACAAGTATTCTACAGGCACTCTGTATCTTTATAATAATTTACAGCTATTTTACATATTTTATTTTTTTTACTTAAACCGTTAAAAAAATTTCAACAGGTAAAAATGAGGTTTTTAATCGTACTTTCTTTTTTTATTTAGTAGAGCAAACGTTCCCCCTTCTTATTTTTTTTTTGCAAATTTTTTTGGTCTCCCTAACAATTGCAAAAACAACTTTTATCTATCTTCTTACACCTGACATAATTTAAAAAACTTTTTCTATATATACATTGTTCATTTTTTGTTGCTGATTTTTTTTAAGATTCCATATAAAGTAGAACTTCGATTAGCTAAATCAAAAGGGAAAAAAGGGTTTAAAATTTTTTAAAATTTTTTGGGGGTTTTTTTTTTTTCAAGAGTTGAAGTTAGGGAGGTTTGAAAGATTCAAATGTTGACTTATTGAGGTTTAGTTAGAAAATATGTAAGCGTATTTAATTTTGGTTTTACTTTACGTTTTCTTTATTATCTTTTAAATTTATACGTGTAATAATGGGCTATTTTAATAAAGGACTGAAGTTCAAAGCAATAAAGTTTTAAAAAAACCTTTTTGTTTGTATATCTACTAACGATAAAATTCCCGATAAAAAATTTTTTAAAAAATGGAGATCACCAGCTGCTCTATTTTAGGTTTCCAAGTGCCAATGAGTAAAATTCTTGATTAAATTATAGAGGTTTTGAATTTTAGGTAACGGAGGTTTTCTGCTTGAAGGGAAGGTGATACAAAAAAAAAATTTTTGTTGCCGAGGTTATATTTATTTTAAAGGGTTTTACTTATCGAGGTTCCACTGTATAGTAACCCAGGTTTAAGAGGCGGGGGGGAAAAAAAAAACCCCTTTTTTTTTGCCATTGACAACTTTCTGTTTTTTCCCCATTTTATAAGGCTTCCAGTAGCATGTTTAGTATTTTCTACAATTTTAGAGGATAAGTTTTATAAATACTCTGTATAGTTGTAATGCAAAAAATGATCTAATAGCTTTTATGCTGGGTTATCTTTAATAATAAGTGCAATCGTCTTTAGTTGAGTTAGTGAGCAATACTGGACCTCATTTTGTTCACCAAGTTAAAATGTTTTTTTTTTTGAGTAATGCAACGAAACTTTTTAATCTATTTTAACCTTTACTTGGTATTATTAGAGAGAGAGTAACGATAAGTAAGCAAGAAAGCCAACAAAACACATTATCAACAATAATTTTTGCTGCGTAGCTGTGTATATGTCACATTGCTGTTTAATTTTCACCCCCAAAAAATTTTTTTTTTTTGGATAATAAAAAAGCATAGCCACAATCTACGGAAAACCCCTTCGTTGACAATATTATCCCCCCAATGAATCAATTTTTTTTTTAAAAAAATACACATTTTTTTCCCCTTTTTTTTTCCCCCCCAAATTTTTTCTCTTTTCCCATTAAAAGGGGGGAAAAAAAATCTAGTCTCGAGTTGCATTATATCTCACATTGTCAAAAAGAAAATGTAAAAATGTGCGAAGAAAACTTCCCCGACTTACAAATGCAAATCTGACGTTACCGCTAATACTGGGCCTACACAGGGAATGTGAAATGACTCTAACCGACAGATTTATGAGTCTAGATTTAAAAGGAAACCAGAGACGGAGAGAGAAAAAAAAACGTAATACGTAATAAAAATCCCTAGAAGCCTAATTATTCGAATTATGCATAAATCTAACAACAGCTTTGCTTAATGAAATAAAAGATAGAACACCTATTGAGCTATAACTAATACCACACCTGGGTAGGAATCGAATCTGGGAAACGATTTCCGGAATCGATTCCTCTTTAAGGATCCGAAGGCTTGAATCGATTATTTTTTAAAAATAGGACCTGTGATCTGGATTCTTCATACAGGGTGATTCATGAGGAAATGTCAATATTCAGGTACGTAGTCAGGGTTCAAAAATAAGCAAAAAAGTCTATACAAATATGGGCCCAAAAAGGGCCCTTTCCCGTTTCCGAAATAGGGGTTTTTTTTTTTAAAGTTAATTTTTCTATTTTTTAAATAAAATCTATGATAATGTAAATATTGGAGTAGAAATTGGTACCCGGGGGGTTTTTTTGGTAGATGGATTCGAATCTAACTTAGTACGGCTCTTACTTCTAGAGGGTGTCCACACGTCTTTTACTATTTTAAACAATCACAACTCTTTGGTACAGCCTTGTATTACATTTTTAAGTTAATTAAATAATTGTTTTGTCTTTTTTTCGTAAAAAAAGGGATATCTTTAAAAAAAGGGGTATGACAACCTTTTCGAGATATTTGGTTTTAAAAAAAAATTTAAAACGCATCTGATTTTTTTTGCAAAATTAAAAAAGCAATAAAACAAAATGTATAATTAAACAATATGTTTTTTTAAAATTTTAAAAAAATTATTGTACTTTAATTATGTTCAGCAAAACATAAGCTAGGCTTTATAATTTTCAAAAAAAAAATTGTTTTCAAAAAAAAAACTTTAAAACCCTGTATTTTGGAAACAAAGGCCTTGCGGACCCATATTTGTATAGACTTTTATGTTTATTTTTAGATCCTAAATACGTACGTAAGTATTGACATTTCCTCATGAATCACCCTGTATAATTTTAAAACGATCCGGAATCCGCAATTTTAAATTTCCATATTTTGACTTAAGATTACTAATTTCCAAATTTTGACCTAGCACCCTCAAAATCCCTTATTGAAAATATGAGGCAAAAAGGTTTATAAATGCCAAAATTTGCCTTTCTAAATCTTTCATTTTAAATTTTCAAATTACCTAAGATGTTTAATTAGCATCATATTGATTGTTAAATTAAAGATTCCAATCATAATCTTTAAATAAGAAAACACACCTAAGATTTGATTTTTAACCAAAATACGTTGTTTTTCGGGTCCAAAAATAAGAAACAACATTTAAATGAAAGATTTATTTTTGTAACCATAGAGTGTGGTATCAAAAAACGGGCATAAATTTTATTTGAATTTAATCTTATAAGTGTTGATTGCTCGATCTTCATAATTTCTTAATATGTTATCTTTGAAATAACCCTGGGGGAAATTTCATTATTTCTTAATTTTAAATTTTAATAATTAAGGGGTTAAGTTAGGTTTAAAGTGAGTGGACTTTTTACGCCCTTAACTGCGACCCCTCGGTCTATTGTGGCTCACACCTTTTTATATTTCTCCCAGTAGGATCAGACTTTTAATAAATCCGATATCAGATTGGGAAAGAGAGTTCTTACATCTCCTCTTACTCATGTCGCTACCGGACACGAACACAATATGTGTTCTGATGTGTTCTGGTGTCCCTGTCTCCTGGAGAGTATGACGAGCAGACGATTAGATCCGTCATACCCTCCTCTCCCGGTTTAGTGAACTGGGTAGCTACCATTACCATTACCATTTAACAGGGCTTTATTTGTTACTAATAAATTTACAATATCAACTTATAACTACGTATATATACAAAAAATGCATATCTTTACACTCTTCCTTTTACCTTTTCAGGTTTTGAAAGAAAGAATGCCGGCCAGTTAAGAACTGAGTTTGGGTTCTTTATTCCAGCTTCCACCGGTGTGACCATACAAAAGCTATTACATTGCTCATTCCCAAGGATGGGTTAAAAGGTGTATTTGAAATCTGCTATAATTTATAATTTGTATAGGGTTTTGGGCGGGGAAAAGTATTTAAAAAAATGCTCAAAGTATTGGGTAGCTACCAGGTCCTTGTTACAGAAACCAGATGTTCCTTTTAAAGCCGCATCTCCGGCTTTACCTTATGAACACGGACATATCCGCTTTCTGTTTAAAGCCAGGGAGCCCTTTTCCCTATAAAGGCGGTTCTGTCCGCCTTCTGTTTAGATTCGGGGACCTTTCGGGCACCTGTTTGTTCGGGATGGATTAGCCCCTCCCCGTGAAACAGGCGCCGGTGACTTTAGGGGCACCATTCAAAACGGATTTACCCGTTTCGGTAGGTGCACCTTTGTCTGCTTGTGACCTTGGGTGGCACCACTCTGAACGGATTTATCTGTTTCATTCAGCTTACCTTTGTCACTTTTTTCGTATGAAAGCGGTTCTGTCCGCTTTCTTTTTGGAAATAGGAAAGTAATAGTCTACCACGGCAGAGCCCCGCATTACCGCAGTAAGGCTAGATACTCTGGGGTCGCCCTGTATCTCAGAGGCACCTTTGGGGAACACCTGTTTAAGGCACAGGATGTCATTCACTCATCAGCACAGTATGCTAACACTTTGAGTTAAACCTTGTGTTTATCTTAGCTTCGCATCCCGTTTAATACGCTAGCCAAAAGAATTGCCGATAACCAGCAACTCTAGCGCAGGTTCCAAAAGATCCTCCTGGGCGCAACCACGAACACAGCGGTGGGTATTAACGGGTACTTTCGTAATATTTTTTTCTAGAAGGCACATGCATAAAAATTGAAATTTGTACTAATTTCAGCCTTTTATCTTCAACCCAATCGGACTTACTGGTAACAATTAAGGATTTAAAAAATATAATTTTCGAAAATTTATAAAAATTAAAGGATTGGTCTATCACAATTAATAATATTTGTGTTTAAACTGCCAATATAATATACTAACAAAAAAAGCAAATTGTATTTAATTCATCTACCACTTATAAAAATATTTAAAAAGTGAAATTTCGCTCAATTTTACATTTAATTTGTGATGTGATTTTCATAGGGAAAAAATATAGCTTAATAATTAATCAAACTTTTATTTTGTTTTCCTTAATAATAAACTTTTAAAGTTTATGTAAACCCTTACTATTTATAGCCATATTAGTTATTTGTATCAAAAAAAGGTTTTTAAAGAAGGAAAACTTTTAAAAAATTGATTTTTAAATCTTGAGTTCTAGGCATAAAACCGGGGAAATTTTATTTTTAAAAATGCTCAAGCAGCCATTTTTTTACCACTTTAGGTAAATTGACTCAAGAATAGTTACATTGGCAAAAAACCGACAGCAGTCCAGAAAGATCCAAAATAGTAAATAAGAATTTTATTAATGCAGCTTTACCAGTTTAAAAGATATTTTATCGCTGAATTACTAACCAAGTATAAGACATTGTTGGTTCTTCATATATTACAATATTCTCAAGCTTTAATAAATTTATCATAAAGCAGGTTACACGCTAATCTATACATTCTGGATTAAAACAAGGATACGCAAAATAATAATAATAATTATGGCAAGAGAGACGCGGATTTATCCCGGAATAATTTTCCTTTATGTCGGCATCTTACCAGCGCTGTTTACTCAGGCTCACCAAATTAACGTATGCTTGAGATGGAGTAGTAAGCCTGCATTGTCATAGAAAATGTCTAAATTTGCGGGATAATAAAGCAGTCAATAAAGTGTTAAGTTGTAAAATTTTACAAAGTTTTAAAGAAATCAAAAATCCCTAAAAATATTTTTGTCCATGTGCAGGTTAAAAATGACATTTTTTCATTGGATTAATCAATAAATTAGGCCACAATGGTCCTGGACAGTAGCTACATAAGGTAGTTGGTCATGTGTAGACACTGCCAGCGATGTCACAAACAAAATTATCGTGCAACGTTGTGATTTAAAAAAAAAATTATAAAAAACCAGGACAGAGAGAAAAACTTAGGATTGGGTTTGTATTAAAAAAAACCGTTTCAAATATCGGTACCTATAAAAGCAAAAGATCATTCATTTAGTCATAAAATGACTAATCACGAAATCTCGAAAACTACTTGACCAATAAAAATGTAATTTGACACTAAGGTCAATTATGAGTAAAAGACGTCAGCTCAGAAAAATTTTAGGAAACTCTCACCGTAAAGGGATAAAATGGGAGGGGAGTGATATATTGTCTAAAACTTTGTCTTTTCTAAACTTAGAAGTATGAAAATTGATATGTAGTCTGATTGTGATTAAAAATAATCTAATGACAAAGGGTTTTTAGCAAAAACATGCCGGACATCTCCTACATCCAACGAAAAACGAAGAAGGCTGGGTCTAATAATCGTGGAAGAGAGAAAATCGGTGGTATGAAAAACAAAAAGATTTTTTTTTATCTTTATGACCCTTCACAAAGAAATAATTCTTGAGTACTGGAGTACTGCAGGTGTCGGGTTTTTAATGTGTTACCCATTTCTCCCCAGTTCCATTAACGTTGTCCAGGCACTGAAACATGCAAATGTTGCATTTGACAGCACCTTTTAGACAACGCGGTAGTGACACTACGGACGTTATTTTAAATAATTGAACTGAGGTCGCCTGCGTAGCATGCAGAGAATGTCTACTAAGCTACCGCGGAGACAGATTTGGTGTCATTACTTTATGAGGACAACAACGATATGTTATTATTTAGGACCCGTCTTTATGAATTGAACCAAAAAAAAAAAAATTGATAAAAAGGAATGATGCAAACTTTTGAACAAGTTTATTTTTTTGTTGTGGATACATATAAATAAAAGCTTGTTTCATTATTATTGCAATAAATCTTTACAGCCCCACTCCTTGGATAAGCATACGGAAAAATTCTCTAAACAAATGTCCTGAACTTCTTACCTTTTAAACTTTAGGGCGGTAATGCTTTCAGAAAAAAATACAAATAAATGCGTCAAAATTTCAAAAAGATGTTATTTTAAGTCTTACTTACAACAATATTTGTAATTATCCAGTATTCTGAGAAAGAGATGAAATCCTCATCTGTAAGGGGTTTTTTATTGTAGCTACTTCCAGACTTAAAATTTGAATTTAAAAAAAGATTTATAAAGGCTTTAATTAATTAAAAACTTTTTTGTTTTGTGCATTTTGTTTACAAATTGTGCATTATTTAAACTAAAAAATTAAAACCATGTCGGCAATAAAAAGTCAGCATTACAAACATTATAAAACTTTATTTTAAACTGATAACAACCACGATGCCACAATTTCCGAACAAAATACATAAAACAAAAAAAACACTAATTAATTAAAGACTTCGTAAACCATTTTCTAAATTGAAAAAAAAGATACACATAAAAAACCTTTCCGAGGGTAGCAAATGATTACCAAAAAATGTTTTTTTTTTTTTTTGGGAGGTATTTTTTTCTGTTTCAGGTGATCTGCCAGTTTATAAGAGTCAATAGGATTAAGCACACTCAGTTTCCTATACCCCGAGACCAAGACCGAAGTGATCTCATCTAGAAACTTTTCAGGCGAGGAATCCCAACAAGAACATATTATTTTCGTCAAAGGAGTCAGTCTGTGATTTTTTTCGCAATAATTTAAAAAAAAACCCTGTATAAAAGAGTTATTCAAATTAAGTTTCCGCCATTGGTAACTTTGTTGTTAGTCAAAATACCAAATGTTTTAAATAGCAAACTAGTGACATTTTTTGTACATTCTTTACAATTAAAGAATCAAAAAAAAACATTTAATAATTCTGTTATCGAGTTTAATTATAGCAAAACATTTTTTAAATAGATCACCCTGTATATTATATTCCAGTTCAAAAGAAGCTTCGAAAAACTTTAAAAAAATAATATGTCTATCCCTAATAATTTTGGAAATATGGGCATTAAGATAAGTTTGATACTAAAGTAGCATTTTTTAAATGGAAGGTACCCTGTTTATAGTATTACGACTAAAAATATTTAAAGAGCTTTAAAAAAATACTACATTTGATAAATGTCTATGTTTAATAGTTTTGGAAATATGGACATCCGAATGTAAAAAATACTCTTTAATTTTCGTTATGTATGCAGCTGTAAGCAGTAATCTTACAGCTTATACAATACAAGTTTTATTGAAAATTAAAAATTACCCTTTAGATTTAAATGCTTATATTTCAAAACTAATAAAGACAGATATAACATATATTATTGTTTTTAAAGATCTTTAAAAGATATTTTTATTGTTTATACAATAGACAGGGTGTTTCATTTAAAAAAATGCTATTTTACTATCAAACTCAAAAATACGGTTGTCAAATGTTTTTTGTATTTGTTAATATTAAAGGTCGTAAAAAAATGCTAGTAGTATGCTAATTAAAACAATTTTGTATTTTAATTAATAACAAAGTTACCAATGGCGAACACCGAATTTAGTATTTAAAATTATTTTGTATTAGCAAAGGAAGTTTTGATTTAAAAAAAAATATTTTGTTTCTTTTTTTACTACGCTCATGTCTTTTCCTTAACCAAAACAGAAACTTTACCCTGTCGCCTTGCACCGATCTACTCCAACCCGCACTGCCAAATTGTTTTAAACTAAATCGAAACGTCTTTGCACGTTTCTCGTGTCATATATTCCTTAAGTGGTCCGACCGCTTGAAAAGGCGCACGCAAACGCTATTCGCTTATTTTTATTTTGGAATTGTGTATGTCTATCTTTCTACGACGTTTGATTTATGACATGCAGGTTTTTGTGACAATAAAATAGTCATTTATTTTTAGACGTCGTAAGTTATAAATGACTGGAAATATTCGAAAATTTCTAGGAAAATAGGGAGACAAGACAGGTATGTTCGGGTGAAGTTCTGGATATTGGCTCTCTTTGAAATACTTTTCTTTTAGAAATTTAAATATTTTGATATTTTATCTTTGTATTTTAAAAAAATACAACGTAAAAATAAACTCTGCTAAAAATTGGGGTGATTTTGATAAAGCACTGACCTTTATATTGACCCGCGAAGCCATCAGTTGCGTGGCACCAAAGTTAAGTTACATGAACATATAAAAAAGCAATTTAACAAAAGTAACTTAATTCAGAAATATAAAAAAAGATATTTTTTATATATACACAGACTAAATAAACTAGCAAAAACGAAATCAAAAATAAGGTTAGAATAAAAAGGGGCCTACGATTTTTTTGAGGTTGGTGCCAACAAAGCCATCCAATAACAAACTTAAAATTTAAAACAAAAACAAAATATTCGATATAAAATAAAGTAAAGAATATATTTTACTTAACAAATTTTCGATTTTTTTTGTATTCAGCAAGTTTTTTCTTATTCATGGTATTGGTAATACCAAAAAAATAAATCTCCCTAATTGGTTTGGTAGCTACCTTTGATTTTCTTTTTGTTTATTTATTACTATTATAAAAAATCTTGGTAATTGTGCATTAGTGGAGCTTCACCTATTTGTTGCCATTAAAATCGAAAAATAGAGACATTGACATGTTTTTTTATTTTGTTTTATATTTTACTGCGAATTTATAAATAATTTAGGAAAGATTAAAAAAATGTTTTCGCTGTTGATTTTTATTTGGAAAATTTAAAAAATAAGGATTTTTCTAGTTTTTTGTCAATAATATGCATCCATTAATGTTTAGCAATTTGTGGTAATTTGTTGCATATTCTACGTGTAAAAAATTGTTTTAATTTTTTTTTAATATCAATTGTTGGTTTTTTCATTTTTTATTTTTTTTTAATCGAAAAATTGTTTTTTTAATCGAAAAATTGACATTTCCGACTTTTTTAAATATTCTATTACTAATGAACTTTAAAAGTAAAAATTTTGGACAACTTAAAAAAAATAAATGATTTTACTTCCCAAAAAAGTGGAGCTGCGATTTCACACAATTACCAAAACCCTCCTCTTTACCTTTGATACCTCACCCGTGGCTTCTATCAATAAGCCAGACCGTTACAGATATAAGTTTGTATCACAAAAGTACTAAACCTATTTTAATAAATCTTTACTGTTTCTAAATTAAAGTAAATAAGACAATAGAAAAAAAATTATTGTTCGAATTCCAAAGTCGAAAACAAAAATAAAAGGTCCGAAAGACTTGATCATGGTATCTTTATGATTTTGGGGTCACTGAATCCGAATCCAGGTTCAGTTTGATTCTATTAGGTCAGGGTCAAGGGTATTTTAAGGTCAAATCGCAACCAAATTTGATAGGGTCAACCTAACTAAGGATTCGTATTTAGAAACCTCAAAAAGTTTTGCACATTTACCCTTAAAATTTCCTTGACCCTGACCTGATGGGGTCAAATTGATCCTGAATTCGAATCAGCGACCCCAAAAACATACAGGTACCATGGTCAACTCTTTGGGACCTTTAATTTTTTTTCATGAGGCTGTGTAATTTTTTAAATTTAGCCCTGAAATAGCCGTTTATCATGACCCGGTAGAGCTAAACTGACCACGAATTTATAGTCAGCATCCACAAAAATATAAGTATACAATCTTCAAATTTGGTTACGATTAATTGTGCAGATTTGACCTTAAAATACCCTTAATCCTAACCTGATAAGGTTAAGCTGACCCCGAATTCAGATACAGCAACCCCAAAAACATAAAGAAACCAGGGTCAAGTCTTTTTGACCTTCAACTTTGTTTATTTTCTGGGGTTGTGTTACCCTTTAGACATAAATAAGGCTTAGATTTTTGGTTCCCTTTGTTTTTTCTGGTCTTTATTACATTTTGTTTGTCGTAAATTTTAAAGATGTTAGTTCTGGTTAGTTCTGGCAGTTCTAAAAGCTTAATATAAATTTAAACTTTTAAAATTTAAATTATTAAATATATTTACTACATTATTAATTAAAATTAAAAAATATTTAATTATGCTGTTTAATAGTTAAAAATATGTTAACGATTTGTTTCCTACTATAGAAGTGCATGACACAACGAATAAAAGTATGATACACAGGCGTTTCAAAATTTACTCGGTTTGCGCATCACGTCACCGAGAGAGTTGCCTTCAGTTAACTTAAGTGCAGTTTGCGTGAAAAGAATTGGTTTGTAAAAAAAAATTGGTAAATTAACATTTTATTTAAACTAAGAGAGGTATTAATAAATAATATAATATACCAATTATTTGTAATATACACTCAGGCACACAATTAGGGCATAAATTAAAACTTGATTTTTACTGCAATGGTAATTTTATATCAATTAAATATTATTTTCTATATTAAAAATTATATTACGGCTACAAAAACAAAATTTAAACACTGAGCAATGACAAAACTGAACTATAAAATAAAATCAATACAAAAAAACATTAGCAACCTGCTAAAAATTGTTGCAAAACTGTTTTAAATTTTCTTTATTTACTCTCTTAAATACGTCAACAAAATAGCTGATGATGCGCAATACCTGCCTTGGTAGAGGTGCATTCTCAGAAAAACAAAATTGTAGCAAAGTTAGCAGGATTTAGCGAACTTGATAGTTCAATAATTCAAGAATAAGAACCTTGAAAATGATGTTAAGCAAAATTCGGCAGGTGCTTTGGATGTTTAGCTTAAGAAAATGTTTAAACCGCAAAAAGCAGATAATGTACCATATTTACTATAATAAATACTGCCGCAAGAGCTTTAAAACATATTTATTTACTGCTAAAAGAACTTCCTACTCAAATAGAATACACAAGATACACTTTAATGGCATTTCAATATGTAAAATTCGTGTTTCAATGTTTGAATTGAAAAAGAATGTTTGTCGCTTTTCTTTGCCGTTTGATTTATGGCATCGAAGTTTTTGAAGTAATAAAAATAGTGATCAATTTATACTTCGTATGTTTTAAAAAGATATATTGATAAAGACAAATATATAAAAACAAATGGTGTTTTCTTTTGTATTAAATGGCTTTATTCATTGAATTGGTAAGTTTTATACATTTTTGTAAAAATATAATTTTTTTTAAATTTAAAAATGATACGCTTTAAGTATTACTCAATAAGTCAAAATAAAAATTGGAAAATTTATAACATATTGTAAAGGATTATTAAAGCACATCTAAATAATTTCTTTCTTTAGATAATATAATCTATATATATAATTTGCTAATGTGGATATATTTATATATGTAGGTGGGTATATATATTTATTTGTCTGTCCACGTAATTCTGAAGTTATGGCTGGAGCTAAAATCATGAAATTTGGCACAGTGGTAGTCTTTAGCAGTGGCTAGGACCTAACGAAGCCCGTTTTTTGAATTTCGCCCCCGGGACAAAAATAGGAGCAAAAAGTGTTTTTTTACCGTTAGCCGTACGGAAGGCGTCTTACGAAGACAGAAGCTACTTAATATTGTCTCTCGCCTGGCGGAGACAGGCTTTTCATCTAGTAAATAATAAAACAGATAATGCACAATTTTTACCCATATTATGGGTGTTACAAAAAAATAAAGTAAAAGTAAAAATTCATGAATTTTTAAAAGATGTAATGTTATTAAGATCATGAAAATTACTACATAAAACTATTTAAACTAAAAAAATAAAAAATATAAAGCATAATACATTAACAGGAATAAAATAAATTAAATAAAACGAAATATTTCTTTCAACTTAGCCCATTCTTTAAAAAGTTCAAAATCAAAATATGTTAACCGTATCTCTAGACCTTTTTCGACTTACACCATACCATACCGGTAGTTAAGACATCGTCTTAGATTTTTTTTCTTCTAAAATACTAATAAGGTAAAATTTCTAGAATTATTAAAGTGCACTAAATTGAACTGAAATGTACATAAAAGTACAGGGTTTCTATTAAAAAATATATATCGGTAGGCTTATTTGGGCCACTCTGTATAACTAAATTTTTTTTTCTGCAATGACTGGCCCACGTTATTATCACTACCCGGTATATCAATAATATAAAAAAATCGTTAGATCATCTCTTATTTATGTATTGTAATTTTTTTAAACGTTATTGACGTGTATATACGTTATAAAATAAAATTATTATTTTATTTATTTTAACATCAATTTTAACCCGTGTTTTCTTGTTTTGTACATTTTTCGTACACTTCTGAAATTTACCTGAAATATTCTTGTTTCGTACACTGAATTATTTAATCAATTTTATGCTTCTCGTTTCGACAACTGAACATCGTAACATCCCAAAAAACAGTCAAATAAATACCATATTGAAAATTATTACATTTTTTTAAATAACTTCTACATACGGATAATTTAGCCAAATTCAAAAGTTTTTAGTTCTGGTCGGCCATGGTTAGCTCTGGTTAGTTAAATCGACATTTTATTTTCTCCAATTATATTTCAGACGTAATAAATCACTAAAAGTTGCAACAGTAAACTTTTTCATGTGGGCCGCAATTCTGGCATGACCTAATCTAACATAGGGATAATTTAGGCAAATTCAAAAGCCCTTAGTTCTGGTCTGTCATCGTTAGTTCTGGTTAGTTAAAGCGGCTTTTTTTTCCAATTATATTTCAGACATGATAAATCACTAAAAATAGGAACCGGAAACTTTTCTGTTTAGCGAGATAGTTAAAACATAGTATTATTAGACTATTTAAACATCACTATTATCCAAATAAGTACTTTATATTGCTGAATTTTATATTTGAGCAATAAATATTTTGATATTTAGTTTTAATTTATTTTAACATATTTTAGGAACCATTAAAGACAGGAACCGACCTCAGTTTTTGGTGTACGAAACGAGATGTCGAAAACTGAATAATTAATTTTGTGTACGAAATAAGATTATTGAGGGAAAATTTGTAGGTGTACAAAGCGCAAGTCTACGAAATAAGAATAAATTATTTTAACCATGAGAAAAAAGTTAGGTAATAAAATAGATACAAAAATAAAATAAACAATATTCCAACGGATATAAATTGCAAGCCTCTTTCCGGCAGAAATAACTCCATTTTACTGTTTCCACTATTATTGCTTTGGCAAGTGTATTCTTGTTAGTTCTGGTTAGGTAAGATTCTGGTGTATCCTGCCATAACATTGTAAAAGTAGCTCTAAATCATGTTAATATTAAAAACTTGCTGCAATTTTTGCCTTTTTGAGAACAAACTTTCACTTTAGGGAAGCGCATATTTAACATCAGTTTCTTTAGCCTATCGTAAACATAAAAAACATATCACCAAACTGGAAAATTTGCAGTAAAAAATGTGTTAATTCAACAAAAAAATTTTTAATTTTTAGTTGTATGGGCTATATTTTTACCTATATTTGACTTAAGGAAACAGATTTGTTATGTTTCATCAAAAAGAGCAGAGAAAAAAAACAAAGCCAGCCAATTTGTACCTTTTTACGGAAATTTTCGCTAAAACCAGAAAATCCAAAAGTTTACACAGTTTGTTATATGAAACTAACAACCGGGCTAAGTGCAATGCGTTGTTTTCGGCCACAAAACAAACACACCTCTCCATCATATAGTTATAAAACTAGGGCGATACAACAGAATGAAGCTATTAGATCTTTTTAGCGTACCTTTATGCTGTATAGAGTGGCACTAAAAAGTATAGTAAGTTTTTAATGCAAGAAAAGTAATATTTCCGTGTGTAATAGAATTTTGTCGAGAAATATATATTTTTTTAAAATTAATGTTTGTTGCTGATATTAGCAACATCTTTACACTAAACACTATAAATGTTTTATAGTTTTGTGGCGGATTATTTCAATATAGTTATTTTCCTAACAAGTGCGCAAAGTGATACTTTTCCGCACGCGACTGCCTTGCCAATGCCCGGGGACCGGCGGTGGGAAAAAACTCCAAGGTTGGGAAAAAAATTTTTTCCCACGGGAGTCAGATAATGCCAATATTAAAGCAATGATTATTTTTTAAATTATGTTTTTAAACTGAAAAAACTCTACAACTTTTATAAATGGGAATTATTTGTTGATAACATTTACAACAAAAGAACAGTTATTAGCATATTATAAATTAATTGCAGAACCTGTAATTTCATTTAGCGGGTGGCTTATGGAAGCGCTTATTGTACTGCTTGATGAAGGTTGACTTAGCTCAGGAGGAGTTGTTCATGGTCAATATTTTATTGGGCATATCCTTTTTTTGTTTTTGTGGATTCATCAATGTAGCTCTCAGCTACAGCCGTTGATTTCCAGCCCCCAAGTCGCTTGACTTTGGGTAATTCCTTCTCCAGAATCCGCTAACATAGTCGAAAGGAGGATCGACGAAAACTATGTCCAGTGTACTCTTCTGGATTTTTTAATTTTAGGTTGCAGCAATTTTTGAAGGCATTTTACCTATTGAATTTATTCCCACACATTGCGAAATGCAGGGTCCTTGTTATACTGGACAAAAAAACGTCTGTGTGGGGTATGTGGTTTTCGCAAATTTGCATATTTACGGTACAATTTCAGATAAAGTCCGTTATTTGTTTCATCGGACACTACAAAGATTCTGGAAGAGTTATTTTTACTGTCAGGAATTTTCACCACTATTAAATTTTCATTATCCTGTATGTCATCAATCATTATTTTAGTTCATCTCTCCTACAAGCACCGGCTAATCCAAAAGTAGCAACTTTTATTAGAAGGTAAATATTATAGGTGCTTCTTTCATGAATCTTGAAACTTCTTCTTTGCTGAAAGTTTTTGATTTTTTGGCCGGTATCCCACGTTTTGTTTTTTAAGTAGTGATGTTAGCTTGAAATATGAACTTAAATCAAGGTTCCTTTTTACTTTGAGGACACATTTTAACATAGAGTACTTACTCCCTAAAGTATTAGGTTTATATGTTTTTTGCAAATCCGCAAAATAGGCCAAGACACTTCTTCTTTAATACTTTTTGTCCCCTTGCTGGAGCACCAGTTTTCGAAATGACTTTTTGATTCTCATATTTTTCACGAGATTTTGCTGGAATTCAAACTTACGGTATTTGCTGCATCAGGATAGAATCTGGTAGCTCCTCATCGGAACTACTCATTTTAAATCATTATTTTTGTCGGATTTTTATTTAATTAAAAAAAGATACTATGACGCCTTTTCATTAAAAATGCTTGTTTGTATTGAAATTCATTTGTGCAATTGCTTGTTCATATGGAAACGAAGAAAAAAACTGACATTGTTAAAATCACCAAGATTACATATTGTTGCTTGACTTGTCATAATAATTTATTATTATTATACAGGTATTAATTTTTTTTGTGTTTTAGTTGAAATATTGAAAATTACAAGTAACAAACAAAAAAGAGAATAAACTAAAACTTGAATGCTTCG
>JAHBCN010018609.1:0-16826 GCA_019359885.1 Listronotus oregonensis
TTTAACATTTCCTTGGGGAAGTTTTAATTAAATAGCATTTGTTTTCTTAGCTCATCTTGACTTTGTTGAAATTCTCCTTTTGGGTTTTTTCCGAATTTTCACCATCTTTTCTTTAAGCTCTTGTTTCATTTCTTCTTGGCTCTTTTTGATGTCTTTTTAATTTTTTTTCGATCTGTTGTCTTGTTTCTGCTTGACTTCTTTCATTTCCTTTGATTGGTCTTTAATTCTCTTTTTAGATCTTCTCTCATGGATTCTTGGCTCGTCTTCTTTTTTTTCCAGATCTTCTTGACTGGTCTTCATTTCTTTCTTCAGATCTTCTTGACTGGTCTTCATTTCTTTCTTCAGATCTTCTTGACTGGTCTTCATTTCTTTCTTCAGATCTTCTTGACTGGTCTTCATTTCTTTCTTTGATCTTCTTGACTGGTCTTCATTTCTTTCTTTAGATCTTCTTTCATGGATTCTTGGTCGTCTTCATTTCTTTCTTAAGATCTTCTTTCATGGATTCTTGGGGGGTCTTCATTTTCCATCATTTGCTTCATCATTGCAGTTAATTCTTCCATAGCTGCTGTTTGCTGTCGGTCCCAAGGGGCATTCAAATATTCTTAATCACTTTCGCTTTCTTGTAGGTCCTCGTTCCGCTTCGCACCAAATGTTCCGTGACACCCGAAAAAAAACACGTATCCTGGTTTTACCCTTTTTTATTGCAAATCAGGTTCACAAACGTTTCTATGGAAAAAAAAATTCAAATTAACGTTATTGTGACAACTTTTAACCTTTTTAACTATCTGTCAACTTCTTATCTCTGTGAAATGCAAACTAAACTGGCTCGTGCAGTTTTCCCGCTTTTTTTATAGTGAAGGGAAAAAAGAATGGAAAAGTCGGAAAAGTCTAGAATTAGCTGGGGGGATTCTTTTCGGATGTAAGAAAAGTGAAAAAAGGTGTCTCCAGCGCCCTCAGGATAATCCGCAATGACCGTCAAAAAGGGGGAAAAAATAAGGTAACCTATTTTAAATAAATTATTAACCTAAATAAAATGATTCTAACCTTTTATATTTCTAATAACTAAACACTAACTAAAGTCTGTAAAATATATATATATATATATTTACAATTAAAAAAAAAAATATGCTTTTTAAACTATTTAAACTTTGAGACACATTAGTAAGGCAAAAATAAACTAAATTATTTATTTGTTAGGATAAATTTTATTAGTAATGTGGAATTAACAAAAAAAAGTTTTATTCATTTTTTTAAAAGAATTTCTATTCCCCTTATTAACGTTGAAATCCTCGAATAAATTTACGGCAAACAAAAAATCGCCTTTAAAGAGCCTCAACTTGTTTGGTATTGCGTGTACAAAAATAAATAATAAAAACAAATTTGCTTTTTTATAAGGTTTATTTTAGATAGGAAAGATTTTGGAGTTATTTGAGAAAAGCAGTTAAAATTTTTTTTTTAACATTTTTAATAACAAATATCTTAAAAATCTAATAACTTACGGGGTATTTTAAATATACCCTGAGAAAAGATGGTATTTACCCCGGGGTAGAAGCGCATATCAGCGCTACATAAGTTTTGTTATTTGTGTCATCTTACAACAAAATACTGTCAAAATTTAAAGTTATTCGGTGCAGTTTATAAAGAATTTAGAGCGGAAAACTTTTGAAACAAAATTTATATGTAGCCCAAGTAGCAATTATACCCAGGAGTAATAATTATTCATAAAAATCGGCAACACTGTTACGTGCAAACTTCTATAAAATAATTTCCCCTGACAAAATGGTGACCCTAAATACCTAGTTCAGTAGAAACCCCTTTTGTTGAAATTAACCCCGAAAAATTTTACTAAAAGCTACTGGGAATTTTTTAAAGAAAAACAGCCACTGGCAATGGGCTAATTAGCTACCTAAAAAAATATTTTACTGTTTGAAAAATAACCTTTCTTATTGTACATTATTTTAAAAAAACTTTGGTGATATGTTTTTTTGCTTATATTGGGGTATTTAAAAAATTTTAAATTTAAAAAAAATTTTTTTTAAAAAAAAAACTTATCTGTTTTGATAGACATTTACGTTGCCGGGGAAAAAAAGTTTTACAGTATGAGTGAGATGTTTACAGACGAGGCGACGAAGAAATTTTAAAAAAAATACACTGTAAAGGTTGTTCGAACGAATAATGTATAATATTTTATTTCATACTGTTCTGTTGAAATTTGGGGTTTTTAAAATAATAACGTACTTTTTTTTTGCCTGCTTCGTATTTCTACTAAAAAATTGGGTTTTCTGTTTGGGGAAACCTTTTTTTTTAAAAATTTTTTTTTACTGGAAAAAAAATTTTTTAAAAACTGACATAAAATTTAAATTTGAAAAAAAGATTGCGGATATGTCCAGGAAACGCAACTGTCCTGTTTTTGTTTATGTCAAGGTGAAAAGTAAAATCAGTTCACCAAATGAAGAAACATAGTAAAAATCTGATTCCTAAGGAAATTTAAAAAAAAAATCTAATGAGACAAATACCAAAAAAAAAGGCCCCGAACGCTATGAAAGAATTTTTGCCCCCATTTCGGAATTTTTTTCCCGGGGTCAATACTGCTGAGTTTTTCCCCGGGCAAAAAACCCAAATACCTAAAAGTGCGTTTTACAGTACAGTATGTAAAAAAAAAATAACGTGCAAACTTGAAAATTATTATTTGTTTATTACTTTTTTGCATTTAAAAATTATTTCCCCAAACATCACTGTACTTTATTGTTAATTGGTTTGTAATTTTTTTTTACCTGCTTCTAAATTTTGGGGGCATATTTATTAAAAAATATAAATTTTATAGGGTTTTAAAAAAAAAAAAACCTGTTCAAAAAAATTAAATGATTAGAGAATAATAAATAATTTTTTATGAACATCATGTGTTTTTTTTATTACTGCTACTATCTTTTAACAATTGTGTTTTTTTAAAAAACTCTAACGGCGGTTTGCACCACTGTGGTTTGCTTTTTAACCCTTTTCTTAACCTAAGTTGCATTGTGACGGTGTCAAATATTATGACAATAGTAAATTCAAAACGTCCCTTATTTAAAAAAAAACGAAAACCAAAAGGGGGAAAATTGGCCATAAATATCATTTATATGCATTAAATGATCAAACCCTGTGTTGAGCTATTGAAAAATTTTTTTATTCTGTTTTAACCACTGACCTTCATATGGGCCGAAAGGGGGTACTAGATAAGCAGTTTAAATTGAGATTTTATTGTCGAAAAAATGTGTCCGTACGCTGTGGCGGAGCAGCAGACGGACTGGCACCCCGGGTTTATTTAAAATTTGTCAGGGGAAGGTCGTTTCCAGTTCCATACTTTGGGTCTGTTAAAAAAAAAGATTTGCCTTGGAAGTAAAATTTTAAAAAAAGATAAGTTGACCCCACAAGCAGAATATATTTTTTTTTTCATTTGAATAAAAAAGTTTATTCTTAAAAGTTTATACGGAAAAAAATCTGACATTTAAGAAATTTTTTTATAATTTTTTTACTTATTTCTTATCATAATTATAAGTATTTATTGGGGATATCGGTGTTAGCGGTTGTTATCATAGAAGCGCTTGCAAAAAAAAAGTCAAAAAAAGTCTACATCTTTTGATAGTTTTACGTTAGTTGCCGATCAAGTTTGGGGGGGTTTTGGGGCAAAATTGTCGTCAAGTGGGGGGGAATTGCCTCCCCAAGTTTAGCTGAAAAAGACTTATATTCGCCAGGTTTTAAAAAAAATCATAGAGTTCTTTTGAATAAATCAATGATTCCGTCGATTATTCAGGCTAAAGAAAAGGCATGGATGAATGTCAAAGATAATTTAAAAAAGACTTCTGGTACAAGTATTACTATTGAGAAATTGAAAAAACTCTTGAATAACATGAAAACAGATGAAAAAAAAAAAGGGGATAAAAATACGACTGGAAAAAAAAAATTAAACTACGTGATTGGGAAAAAGAATTTTGGGAAAAATAATGAATTATAAAAAAAATCCAGTGTTCGTGAAAGTTCCGGGGGTTTTTTTCCTTGGAAAAAGCGGAAAAGCAGATACTCCCGGAAATAATGGATCTTACCTACAGAAACGATAGAAAAAACCCCCAAAAAAAGAATTCAAGCGAGAAACTGAAGAAACCGAAAACTTGTCAACACAAGAGTTACAACGACTTTTTTCTACTTGAACAATTAAATGTGGCTAGACTTCAAGCGAAAAGAGAACAACTCATAATAAAAAAATGACAGATGCTGTGCCAAACCCTTACCCCACAAATAGTTCTGAGAGAAAGAAAATACTGTCATTCTGAACGAGTTACGAGAATTATGATTTTTTAATATACAAATATGTATTTCATTTTTTATTTCAACAATATTTTTTGATTCTGTATTCAAAGATTCATTATTTTAAAAAGCTAAAACTACAGAAACTTTTTATTTTAATTTTTTTAAATTATCATAAATAAAAAATTCTGTTTATGATATTACACAAAAATTTAAACCCACGCAAATTAAGGGGAAAAAAATGAAAAAAACATCATAATGTTGACAAATTCAGCTTAAAACTAAAAAATTTTTTAAACAATATGGTTAAACATTGTTCCACTATTGCTTGACGTTTTTCCGCACCTTTTTTTTCGAATGTTATCTACTTCCACTACATCATAGGGCCCCCATGAAGTCCCCGGGGCGGGGTTATTTCATTTTTTGATCGCAAAGTCATCCCGTAGATATTTGGAAATGTTATGTAGAACAGCACAGCAAACAATAATTTTGGGACTTTTTTCCCAAAAATAATTTCACTTTTTGACTCAAAATAGAAAATTTCTTTTTTTGGGGGCCCAAAAACTTTTAATTTTTACTCTTTCTTGGGGAAGGGAAATATTGAAGAGTTCCTCGTTTTTTTTTTAGGGTTTTTTTAAAGAACACAATAACCATGGAGCAATTCCATATCCACTATCTCCGGGGAATCAAAAAAATTCCTCAAAATTCAGCCATAATTTTATATATTGTACTTTGTTTCCAAATTCTGGAATCGTGAACACTTCCAGGCCACTGACTATCTACACTTGTAATCACTTCATTTGCATCACAAGTTACTTGTACATTTATATTTGCAAATATTCGTCACCAAAATCTGAAGGTTTTTTTTTTGGACATGAGTGCAGTCTAGTGCACCGATCACAGTAGGTATAACAAATCGATTCAACCATTTTTTTTTGTGCTTCTTCCATGTCCTCCCCCGGGTTTGACGGAAACTTTATCCACTGATGGGCTTCTTTTTTTAAGTTATTACTGACTTTTTATTCAATGCTTGTCAGTAAATACTTAAATAAGAGCAAATATAAAAATACTTTTTTTATTCAATAGACCCCCAAAATTGATACTAAAAATTGTTTATTTCTTTAATTGATATATTTAAATAATGTTATTATGTTATTTATGTACTTTTTTTAAAAACCAAAGAAGTTGTGTATTTTTTATCACTTAAAAAAAAGTTCGGAGATTATTCAATGGTATTTTTTTTAAATTTTAATAGTGTTGACGTATTAAATCTGGAAAAAATATTTTAATAATTTATTGTATGTATTATGTCAAATATACCCCAATAGTTTTTTTTATTTTATTGACCAAATAAACTTATTAAAAAAAAAAAGGTTTTTTTAAAAACCTTACTTGCGTTAAATAAATATACTCGTATCAAGTCCCAAAAAGGGTTTTTTTCCTTATTTAGGTCAAAAAATTATTTTAAGTGCTGGGGAGTTCTTTCCAATAAACAACTTTAAATAGGACGTGTTAATAAGTCACGAAGTTTTTTTTAGTCATATACAAAAACTAAAAGGCTTATAACAATTCGCAGCTTACTAAAATCTGCTCCTTTTCATTTGAAATGACACTTAAACGATATATAAGGGTGTTCAAAATATGTGGGCAATCTTTCAGAAGCTAATAGAAAACCTAAAATATTATGACAAGTTCCCCATAAACTTTTTTCCTACGACCCCCCCCTACGGAATACGGGAATAATGGCCCCCTAAAAATCGTTTTTTTTTTAATAACATTTAAAATCTAGGCGTAAATTAATATTTTTTAAATGATGGCTACTAGATAAGTTTTCTTAAAATAAACTTATTGAATCATTGTTTTAGTTTGCCAGGGCCCGGTAGCTCTGCACTATAATAGAATTTTTTACACTCTGTATAAAGGGCTCAACAATATTATTTTAATAGTTTTAAACCCAAAAAACTAAAAAGGAAATTTTGATTGACATCGATAAAATCAATTTTTGAAAATAGTTTTGGTTGGTATTTTTTACATTATACAGGGTGTTTTTTTGAACGTCAATATTTAAGAAGGAAATTTTGGGTCCATTTTAAGATGAAAACTTTATATGAATGTAGGGCCCAAATCTTAGCTTTTAATATAGGTGGGTAACATTTTCAAAAATAAATAATTAATTTTTGAAAATTTTCCCAAACCACCCCAAAAGTTAAGACTTTTAAAGATCCATTATATAAGTTTTTTTTAAAAATAAACCAAAAAATTTGCCCCCTTAAATATTGAGTTCGAAAACATCCATAATGAAAAAAATACATAACTATTTTTTTGAAACCTATTTTATCGATGTCAATTTCTCAAAATACTTTTTTTAGTTTAGTTAAAAGCCATTTTAAAAATAATACTGTTGGACCCTTTTTCATACAGGGTGCTAAAGAAAATGGCTAATATTGTGTAAGAGCTAGTCCGTTCCTGGCAACAAATAAGCCAAAAATGATTTAACCCTTTCCGTACGGCGACCCTTTCCGGAGTTCGTACCGGACGGACGGAATTTAAATCATGCTACACAGACGGCTTCGACCATATGCGACATCGTTTGTAGTAAAAATTTCGTAGTAAAACGTAAAAAAATGTTTTTTGATTGTCAAATTGTAATTTATTAACAAAAAATACTTTTTTACAAAAATATAATAATAAAAAAAAAAGATAAATATTAGACACTTTTATTTTATAACTAAAATGTTTTTCCTCGGATAAATTCTAAAACACGGCATGCAAAGTCCAACATCACAGTCCTTACAAATGATCTCGTCCCTTACGTTTTTTTTGTTCTTCTGAGTTTGAGCACAAACTATACATCGTCTCCTCTGCAATTTTCCATTTTACGGGAATTTCTTCTGGGAATGTCTCTATCAGTCTGGCAATGCCTACATCGGGTCGCCCGGGTCTTGGGTTTAATGTTGGATATCTGGAAATAAAACAAAATGCTTTTATGCAAACCAGACAATAAAGGGATTTTAACGTCCACGATTTAGGTTGTAATGGAGTTTTAACGCCCGAGGGCTTATTTGGTAATTTGTCCCCACGAACATTAAGTGCATTTTTAGTCGGACATTGGTTTTTTAACTGGATTTATAAAAAGGTTTTAGGAAAAAAAAAATGTAAAAACCTGTCCATGATTTGGGAATAACTTCAAGACGAAATTTGGGAAATGGAACCTTTTTTGGGATTTTGAGTGCAATAAATGCATGCGCGTTCAAGGCACATAAACCAGTGTATGAAAAATAGTTTTTTGTACCATTTTAGGGTTTTTTTGGGTACAGCTACACTGCTTATCAGTCGAGCGGTCAATAGCGCCCATTTGTCCATTATAGTCTATTCCATAAAGGCTTTTTTGAAGTTCGTGGTCACCCTATCAATTTTTTGAAGGTTACTACTTTATTCTCTGGAAAGTAGTTAGATAACCACATCGCGACGATCTTTCCTTTCAAGGTAAAGTTTGCGCACTTTTCCAATCTATTTCACCCCTTTTTTTTTTTCTTAAACTGAGGCATGTGCTTCCATTTTGACGAAAGTTCCGCAAAATTGGCTTATGGTTAAAAATATGTTGATAACAAGGGGGCTTGTAAGTAATTATCGCTGTAAAAAGTATGGCCCTTGTTCAAATGTGACTCTAAAAGTTTAGCAACAACAGAACCAGATGAACCAAGATTCTGATTTATGTTACCTCAGTGTTTTTCCCAAAAACCAGAAAATCCAAAACAAAACCGTTTAAATCACATAAAACATAAAGTTTTATTCCAAAGGATGTTTTTTGGTTTTTATATATTGTTTAAGTTAGGCGTCCTTTGAATAAAATCATACTTTCGTCGATAACGATATTTTCAAACGGGTAAAACTGACTTTGAAAGTGGATTTTATCATGTTTAATATAACCCTATTTTGCATACGATCATTTAAGTCGCCTTCCGCATTGGGAAAAATGTAAGTATCTCGTATGCTGGATCATCGCGACTCATTTTTTGGCCAAAACTAGGGGTAGAAATTAAATTATCTTTTGACCAGTAATCTTTAATGTTTGATTTTTTAACATGGTCCATTAGCAAAGTTAGGGATATAAAAACAAAAAGCTCGGAAAGTCAATATCCTTCCAACCTTTCTTTTTTTCTCGGGCATACCAATTTGTTTCGGCGACAATAATAGAAGCAATTCCAGTAAATAAATTTAGGAAAAGTTAACCCCAGGGTTCCGTTTAACAAATTTTTTACACCACTACTGCTATTGTCAAAAACGTGTTTTGTAGGTTGAAAAGGTTCTTGGCTCCAAATTGTTCAAAATTTTAATATTTTTCGGTCTTCGTTCAAATTCTCTTCATTAATTTCCCAACTTGGCTTTTTCTGATCATCTTGGTCCTCCCATCCCTGCTTTCACTATCCGATTGAGGCAAAACTCACTCCCACTAGAAACATATGGTTCATCCCGCGAGTAAACCGAATCATCACTTCCCATAACAGTTAAAATGTTTCGTACTTCACCTCGTTAATCCAAAAAAGTTTTCATCACTTAATTTTGGTCTTTTGGCTTTCGCGAGGTTCCCGACGGACCGTGCCTCCTCCGAATTTTAACGATACTGACGCGAAAATATCAATAAAACGACCGGCAAAGAATTGCAAGGTTGCCGGATGCGCAATAATCGACAGTGTCGACCATAGGTCAACCGTCGACTGGTGTACCAGTGAACGCAAACAGCCGGACAGCGTCTGTATACCAAGTCTCAAAATTATATGCGTCGCAACCAAACTGACAGTCGTCCGGAGACCGTATACAGCTGTCGACCGCGAATCCGTGGGCGTCGTAGGATGCGTCAGCCGTCGCGAAAGGGTTAATGGGTTTATTTTACGAAGAAATATCAAGTTACTACCATATAACAAAAATATTAATTTACTCCTAGTATTTTAAAAGTTATTAAAAAAAACTATTTACAGGGTCGTCCGTTATGTACCTATATCTCCGTAGGAAGGGTCGTAGGAAAAAATTCTATTAGATTCCGAGAGATTGCCCACATATTCTGGGACACCCTGTATATTACACTGGATAAAACCATGGTTACTAACTTTTTAAACCAGTGAAACACACTGTTTTGTTTAGGTTTTGTTCTCAAATCAAAATGAACACGTTATCGATTGTCAGCTCCTTAAATTCCATTTGTTCTTTTGAATGTTGTCAGAACCACAAATTTAATATGGTTTACAACTAATGGTTGTAGAAAATAAAAATGGCGAATGCCACTGAACAGACTCTGGTGGCTTATTTTGTTTTTCAATATATTTTTGGTGGCAAAGCTAAAAAGTAAAAAAATCACTATAACTGTTTATTTGATTAAAAATTTAAAAAAATTAAAGCATTGATCTAAAAAGTTAGATGTTTCAAAAAACATTTAAATTTTTTTAATTTTATGTACATTTGTCGTTTGAAAACGCCAGTCAATTTTTGTAAAATACTAAAATTTAAAAAAATTAATCTTACCAACAACAAAAAATTTTTGGAACCTGTGTATTTAAATTCAGCCAAATAAAATATAAAAATTATATTTTATAAAATTTTTCAAATAAACTGTTCTATTATTTACACTAACAAAAACTTTTTTTTTTGTCAATAAAAAATTTTAGACAATTTAATTTCCACACCCAACTAAAAAACTTAAGTGCAGATACTTCAGACATCTCTTAAGATTTAAATAATGAAAGTAAACCAACTCGAGACAACTAACTAATTAAAGGAAAATTGAAATTAGAAAGTCCTTCCAGAAAACTGTCTTGAAGCTAATGTCTTACTAGATATCTTATGGAAATTGGGTCCAATCCCCTTGAAAGTTTATTCCTTAAAAATTACAATTTTTAAAACGTTTTATTTACTTTATAATAAAAAATCTCTGGAGGTTTAAATTTAAAATATTAAGCGATTTTTTACTATTTTGTAAGTGAATAACATTTACATATCTGAAGAAAACTTTAAAACTTAAAAAATATTTAAACTATTTTACGATATTTCTTGTACAAATTGTTTTATTAAAACACTTTGGGTTTACAGAAAATTGCGGTTTTTATATTAGTGAAGAAAAAATAGATTTTTGTATCAAACTTTTTATAGCTTTTCTTATTTGCCGTCTACAAGGAGATTTTTTTTGTACATTTTTTATCTCCGATATTCCTTAAGCAAAGGCTAAAAAATCGATCTTCAAAGTGTTTTTTACGTAAAGCTTAAGGGCGTAGATATTTTTTTTTGGGGTTTAAATTTTTGATATAATGACCTAATTTATATTTTTTTAAATGGGACACCTGTAAAATTAAATTTATATTTAGTTAGAAAACTTTAAGTTTTTCAAATAAATTTTGGTAGAATTTAAAAAAATGTAAAATTCAAGGAAACAAGATAGAATGGACAACCAAAATTTCCCATCCATCATTTTTGGATGATTTAATTTAAACAAAGAACTTTTCCTTACAATCCAACCATAATAAAGTATTGAAAGTTAAAAATGTAAAAAAAAATAACTTAAAAAAATTTTTGAATATTACTAAAAAGTAGAGGCAAAGGACCTGCAATTTTCTTATGGAAATTTTGTTCGGATTTTTTTTTATAGTGACACGCAATTAAAAGTTCTCAGGTCACAAAACTTGATAACTCCCCCAATTTAAATCACCCTCAAATGTCCTTTGGAATTTTTCTTATGGAAAATGGGTTTGACCAATTGTTTTCAAACTTTGCCTAGTGACGGTTCTAAACACGCTGATCAAAGTTTTTTGGACACAAAACCCCCAACACCAATTTTAAAGGTCGGGGATAATTTGAAATTAGATGTTTGATCAATTGCCCTGGGAATTTTTTAAAAGTGTTGTCGAATTGAGCCCCTTAAATAGGTAAAGAGCCGCCTGATCTCTTCCATACCTGGATTTCTTACACATTTTAAACCCCCATTACCTTTTCCTTCGACTTTAGACTCCAACCACCAACTACTAAAGTCTGTTTCCTGTTGAGGGTGGCAACCAATCATGAATTCCATTCCTTGGCCAGCTGTACATCCACATGTTACCCCAACACCAATAATTTTGGGTACCCACTTTTACCCTTCCCCTCCCAAGGCCTTGCCAGATGAAGTTCCTGCTCACCTGAATAATGAATTTTTTTATTTTCGTCTTTTTTTTTCACTCCTAGTAGCTCGGAGAATTCCTTTAAATTAGGGTAAATACGACAAAATTCATAAAGTTTTGAAACCCCGGTTTTATTTGGGGGGAAAATTTAAGGATTAAAAAAAACCAAAAAGTTCCCACCCCTAAATAGTGTGTTTCCCCCCCCGGGACGCCTTTTCCCCGACCCTTTTTGATTTTTCCAGATTTCCAGCAACGAATTTTTAAAAACAAAAACCCCCATATACAAAATTGTTCCTTAAAAAATTTTTTTTTAAAAAAGAGGTTTTTAAAAATTTTTTTCCAAAAAAATTGATATTAACTTGAGAAATATGGCGCAAACAAAGGGGGGTTGGGGAACTTTTCCCGATGTTACAGTAAAACCCTTTTTAAAATTTTTTTTTTTTACGCTAAAAAAAGTAGGACTAAAACCCATTTAAATTTTAATAAACATACCCCCCCCCCCTCACCCCCTAAAAAAAATAAAAATTTTTTTCCCAAAATACCAACTCAGAGGTAAACCCCCTTGGCCTTTTTTTTTTTAAGTGCCGTCCCCTGTAGGCCTAATCCACTGATTATTAAAATTAATTATTATAACCCCTTTTGTCGTTTCCCCCACAGATTCAACATTCAAACATGATTATCCATGGCAATGATAACATATTGAAAAAAAACCCAAGGGGCATCCTCTTCTGCAACTACACCAGTTATATATTTATAATCCATGAAAGTAAAATAAAATTGCTGTTTTTTCCCCCAAACTGTTATTATGCAGCACATCTTTCCCAAAAACCCAGGGGAAAGAAGCTGTCCTCAAATTAATTTGATGAAAATACTGTTTTTTTGGGGGAAACCCAAAAAAAGTTCCTAAGAATTTGCTTAACAAAGAACCTTTAATTTAAAAAACTAGTAAAAAAGTTTAGAAATGAAGGCATAGAGGGGTTGGTTCTGCGGATGACGCCGGTTTATTAATAGAAAAAATGTTTTAAAAATTATTAATTGTGACACATCTTTTTCCAGGACGGGTTTACTTCCATCCTTCCTTTTTCACTTTCTTCCTGACAAAGACATTAAATTTTGAAGGAAAAACAGGGAAAAATTAAGCAAAAGGATTTACATTTCCCCGGATTTACAATCTTTCAAAAAATTTTTCAGACGCCATTTTTTGGCTCCCCAAACATCGGTTGTGACAAAACCCCGGGTTTTTTCCAAAGGAAAAAATTAATGAAACCCAAGTATTTAATAAAAGAAAAGATTTCAAATATTGTGCAAACTTTTAAAATGAAAGGGGGACTCAAAGAAATTGCAAACGTGGGGGAAATTTTTTTGCTTTATACAACTGTCCCAAGGCAGAAAAATCTAGATGGATATAGATTTCGTATTTTTTAAGAACTTATTGGTAAAGCTACCGATTGGGGGGGGAAAAAAAACGGCGGTATATTAACCCCAAAAAAAGATTTTTAAAGAACCAGCTTCCGGGGAACTGTTTTAATGCTCATTTCATACCCCGTATGATTTATAAAAAATTTAATAATCAGTGGATTTGCCTTTTACCGGCCAATACCATCTCTGGGGGGGGGTGGAAACAAGACATTTCTTTTTATAGGGGTGAGGGGGGGGAAATGGTATGTTTAAAATTAAAATTTTTAAAAGGGTTTAGTGCCTCTTCGATTTTTTTTGGGAAAAAAATTTAAAATTTTTAAAACAACCCTTTTAAAAACACCGGTCGAAAAAACCCTTTTTTGAAAAATATTTCTCCTTAAAATTTTAATTTTGGGAAAAAAATTTAACCCTTTTTTGAAAAATTTTTTGGGGAAAAATTTTTTTATAGGGGTTTTTTTTAAAAAAGCAAAACCCTTTTTGGGAAAATCTAGAAAAAAAAAAAAAGAGGGGGAAAAAAAAAAAAATCCTTGGGGGGGAAAAACACACCATTTAGGTGGGAACTTTTTATTTTAAAATTATGCTATTCCCCATATTCACCCCAATTTTTTAAAAATATGAATTTTGTCGTAAAAAAAAAGTAATTTTCCCCAGCCAAGGGAAAAATTTAAGTAAAAAAAAAAATTTAAATAAATCAATTTTATTTTCCAACTGACTTTTTGTCATTGTTATTATTATAGGAAAAGTGGTTTTAAAATTTAAAGGGGAAATTTTGGGGAACAACAATTTGGGGAAATAAATTAACAACTGACTTCTTTGTTTTTTTCGTCTGGGGTAAGTCTTTTTCCCAAACATTACTTATAATCTTGCCCATGAAAAAAATTCTAAAATAACCAAATATTAGTTCCAACGGGGAAATTTCCTAAAAAAAAAAAAATTTTCATTTTTTTGGTTTTTTTTCTAGTTAAATATGAAGGGCTAAATAACATATTATTTTGCAACGCTTTGCAGATTTCATAAAAAACCCCAAAATTTAAAATTTTAAAAAAATTTGAACCCCAAAAGGCCAAAAAAATTTAAAAATTTTATTGGGGCGATATAAATTTTTTAAAAAAAATTAGTTAAATAAAAATAAATTGTAATTTTTTTTTTTGAAAAAAAAAAATTTTTTCCCCATAAAGTACAAGCGGCGACCTCGTAAAAGAGGGTAAACCAGAATAAGTGTAAAAATAGATTTTTTTTCCCTTTTTGGTTTTTTTGACAAGTAAAAAAAACCAAGGTCTGGCGATTTGTAACTTGCCCAAATTTTTTTTTAAAATTTTTTTTATTTTTGTAATACTGATGTCTAAGACATAAGTAGAATGTTTTCCTATTTGAAGAAGTTGTGATCAAAGAATAAAAAAAAAATGATTTTTTTAATTGGGGGCTTGCACAAGAAATAGGAAATGAAGAAACTTTTATTTTTGAAAAAAATTTTTAATTAAAACAAAATCCCAGCAAAACTCTTTGGGGAAAAAACCCCTCATCAGTGCTTTTGTCCCCCAAGCCGGAGTCGTAGCAATTTAAACATACATAATAAACAGGACAAACAAACTATTACATAATTTAAAAAAATTAAAGTAAAACAACTGTAAATAATGTCACTTTTTTATTTTTGGGGAAAAGGGGAAATTTTAAAAAAAATTAACCCACAGTATACCTTTTTTTTGGGAAAACGAAAATTTAAGTTAACCTATTCCGGGGAAAAATGTTGGCCAGACCCCCTTTTAAAATATTTATAAAAAAGGATGCATTTTTTTAAAAAAAGGAAAAAAAAAATTAAAGGAAAAAATTTTGGTTTTAAAAACCCCTTTTGAATAGAATTGGTCTGGCCGATTGTTTTACTTATTTTTTATGGGTTTATTATAATAGTTATAAGTTTTTTAAAATTCAATAAAATTATTTTAAAAAAAAAAAAAAACTCAAAATTAAGCAACAAAGGACTTTCCCAATTGTGGTCTGGCACAATTATGGTCAAGTTTTTAAGTCCCCCGGAAAAAATTTATTCAAAAGGGGGGAAAAAAACCCCAAAAATTTTTTACTTTTAAAATTTTTTTTATCCCCCCATAAAAAAATTTTCATTGCAATAAATTTTTTTTAGGGGGGTCTGGCAAAAAAATGTTCAGACTTTAATTTTTTTTTTCTACCGATCAAAACTGGGGCCCAAAAGTAAAATATTGTACCTATGTAATTTTTTTTCAATTTTACAAAAAAAAAAAAAAAAATAAATTAAGTTTTAGATCGCCCCGGTCTTTGTTTTTAATTGTTTAATATTTAAAAAAAATAAATTCATTTTGTTCTTATTTTGGGGTTACCCCTTTTTTTAAGTCGCCTGTTGGACTTAATATATATATATATATATATATATATATATATATATATATATATATATATATATATATATATATATATTTTATTTTAATTTTATTTTATTTTATAATATATTTTATTTTTATATATTTTATATATATATATATATATATATATATATATATATATATATATATATATATATATATATAAACCCAAAAAGGAAAACCCCTTTGGGTTTGGGCTTTACAAGTTGAAGATTTCAAAAGTAAATAAAATAATTTTTTGTGTATGTTTTAAATTAAACCAAAAAAAAAAAATCTATTGGTACTAAAACCATAATCTTTTTTTTATAGAAAAAAAATATTTTTATCTAGGGGCCACTAGCGTTTTTTAGTTTTTGTTTTTTTTTACTTTAACTGATTTTTTAAAATCTTCCCCGTGAAATCAGACCCACCCAAATGAAAAAAAAAGCAGAAAAAAAATTTTTTTTTATTGCTTAAGGGGTATAAATAAAAAATAACCACAACTAAAAAAAAAAAAAAAGAATTATTATGTTACTAATTGATTCTTATTTAAAAAACTTACTTTATCTTTAAGATATTTGTCGGTACAATCTTTTAAAAGGAAAATAGTAGAATTTTTTTTTTGCTTTTTCCCAAAAGAATAATAATAAAGGATTTTTAAAAACCTTCGAAATGGCTTAATTTAATTTTTTTAAAAGTGGAAAAGAATAAGTAGGGTTAAATTAATAGAGGTCCCCAAGGGGGTTTCTGGTAAAATTTTTTTTATTGTAGGGGGTTTTTTAGGTATTTTGAGCTGCGGAATAAGAATATTCGAGTAATTCTCAAGAAAATAGTCACAAAATGTTTAATTACATTTTTTTTTGTTTAAAACCTTTTGGGGTTTCCAACTAACCTAAAAAAAAAGGTTTTTTTCCACTGGGTTTATTTTAAAAAAAAAAAAAAAAATTTCGGGTTTAAAAAATTAAAAAATATTTTTGTAACTTGAGATATTGTGGAAAAAAAAAAATAGCGAGTTTTCGGGTTTTTTTCATAACTGACTCCCCTGACGGTGGGAGAGCTTAACAACCCCATTTTTAAAAAATTAGATCTAAAATTTAATATTTGTAATAAAAAAACCTTAAAATTATTTTTAAAGAAAAAATTCAATTAAATACATAATTTTAGAAAAAAAAAGCAAAGTAATTTATTTATAAGCCTTTTATAAAATTTAAGTTTTAAAAAACATTCTAATTAGTTTACTAAAATTAATTTTTTTACTTAAAACGAACATTTAACTTGTTCTTTTAAAGTTTTAAATTTTAAATTTTTGTTGAGTTTTTTAAAGTTTTTTTTACTTTAATGCTTTACAATATATTTTTTTTTCATTTTAAATTTTTTTTTTTACATGTTTTAATAAACATTTTTTTTGTTTGGAAAATTGGAGTAAACATTTAATTTGGGGTTAAAAAATTATAAATAATTTAAAATCAAAAGAATTTTTTAAAGGAAAGTTATTGTTAATACTGTAAAATATTAAATTTTTAATAATATTAAGTTAAAGAAATGTTTAAATAAATTTAAAAAAAAAATTGCAAAGGGAAAAATTTTTTTTTTTTTAATTGCAGTC
>JAHBCN010018610.1:0-16853 GCA_019359885.1 Listronotus oregonensis
GGAAAAATTTGCGGGCAGCGGTTTCCCCCGGGTCTTGACACTCTAGGGATGAAGGAACGAAGAAAGCGGGAAGTTCGGGGCCTCTCTAACTGAACGGTAAAATGATGAAAAAAAGTTGCACTACGTGTTGCTCTGTTGGGAGCTGCAGAGGGAATTATCTGGAAAACTCCCTCTAAGCAGAAGCCGTGAAAATACCTATAGAACAGCAAGATCCCCTACAGCTCGACGGTGGGCAAGAAGAGGAAGCCTTTCTGTGAGCTTTGGATCTTTAAAAAAAGACGAACGGCTCTTCTTTGAATGGACCCCAGAATGCTAAGTGTTAAAAGGGGACACCATTTCCCAGACATGAGAACAATATTAAAAAGAGGGTCTGATTTGGGATACATACAGGGTACAGATTGGAAGAAGAGAAATATTGTCTGGCTGGAAAAAGAAAAAACCCAAATTTTTTTTTGAAGCTGCCGAAGCTATGGATAAAATGTGTTTGTGCCATTTGGGGGGTTATTCAAAAAAGTAACGTCGACAAGATTAAACGACTCTTTGTTCTGCAGGACTTGGCCGCTCATATGAAGGGGGGATGAGCATTTGCAGTTTTTTTTGCGACAGAGAACATGACTTTTTTTTTCGGGCATTAAACTGAACAATTTTTTTGGCCCCCCCAACCCCAAAAAAATTTGGGGTTTTGAAAAAGAGATATCTGCATTGACCTGGCTTGTTTTGAAAAAAAGGTTCAGGTGGCTGAAGAAATTGAATACTAGAGTGGAGGATATCGAAAACAAAACTATGAATGGGATTAATTGGGAAGAGAAAGTCGTTAATGTGTAGAAGAAAAGCGGGGAATTTTGGGGTTTTGGCCCCCGGGGGCCCCCCAGCTTAAATTTTTGGTAGAAGCTGGAGGAATGACCATCTCACTAACTGATATCCGTCGTTTAAAAAAGGAAACTGGAAAGCCAAGAGCGAAGCTTAGGTGGAAGACCGTAAGAAGGAAGTTTGTTAAAAACCCCCTCATGCCAGACCTGTCGAAAGCTTTGGATATGTCAAGAGCAACGATCTGGGATTCACCAAGAAACAAAAGGGACTTGTTCCAGTTGTGTGAGACAAAAAGAAGATCAGCTGGGATCTACTGTGACGGAATCCATATTGTCTATCATGAAAAGATCTTATTTTTCCAGATACTTTAAGATTTGGGAATTAATGAATTTTTCCATTACTTTGCAAACAACTGAAAGAAGAAATATAGGTCTATAGTTGGAAGGGAACTTTTGGATCCTTTTTTGGGGAAGGTTGCACACGTGCAGCTTTCCAACTCTCCGGGAAAATGCCCGTTCGTAAGAGATTCGAAAGAGGGGGAGTTAAAAATGGGCGTAAGCTCGGGAGCACATTTTTTAAGACGATTTGGTATGCCATCCAGCCCAGACGATTTTTATTTAAGAGAAGAAAAACGCTTGATCTGTTTGACTTTAAAAATTATATCGGACATTTTATGAGAAACAGGGACAACTGTTGGAAGGGAAAGATTAATAGGAGGATCAAGCTAAATTGGCGCAAATTGTTTGGCAAATAGTTCGGCTTTTCCTTTTGGAGGTAGAGACAATTTCATCTTCAGAGATTAGGGGTGGAAAAGAATTTGTGCAAAAGTTCTGACTAATATTTTTGGAAAAAAAGGACCGAAAGCTTTATTGCCATTTGAGCAAAGAGAACTTTATCTTTTATTCGGTTGTTAAAACGGTCTTTTGCTTCTGAGATAGTCTGATTATACTGATTTCTCGCTTTGATGCTAGCCTGTCGATTTTCGGGACTGGGGTTTTGAAGAAATTTTTTTGTGGGCTTGAATTTTTAAAAGTCTGGCTTTGTCACAGGTTTGAAAACCACGGTTTGTTTATTTGAATTATGGGGTTCTTTTTAGTGTGGAGAATATAGGTCTCAATGCCTAGTTGAATTGTTTTGGGGAATTTGTTTACATATTTCGGAAGGATCGAAAGTCCAAGTCCCAAGATAAAAAAATCAAAATTTACATGGGATTTCCTATGGCCAGTCCCGGTTCTATGCACCACCAGGTATATACTTCATTAGAATTTCTGGGGAATTTTGGTTCACTTTTATCCTAAAATTAAAAAGTTTTTTAATTTTTCATATTGGTTTTATTATTATTTTTTTAATTACAAACGTTTTGAAAATGCCTTTATCACTGTTGATATATTTAAAACTACTATGGCGGGTTACTTATTATTGTTTTGTTTTTTGTTTTTTTCTTTGGGTTTTTCATAAAAAACATATTACAAATCTTCATTTTTAAATTATGTCTTTTGGCTTACAATACGTCATTGTCAGTGTTATTCAATGATTTTATTAGGTAACCTGTCAAAATCTGACATTTTGTTAAACATTCTAAACCGTTGTTAACTTTTTACAATTGCTAAGTCCATTGCTAAATTTAACAACGCGATCATCACTCGGCCGTTATACATGTAAACATATTCAAACATTCTAAAACTTTCAGGACATGCACAATTAAAATATTTATTCATACTGAAACGGCAGATAGAAGTTCCTTCCGTATCCCGAGACAAGATAGGAGTCCAAAACATTTTTTTTTTTAATTTGTAATTAATATTGAAAACAGTTTTATAAAACATAAACAGGGCCGCCGCCAGAAAAAAATGTAGAGGTGGTCAAAAAGTGTAAGTCAATTTACTAGTCTAGAATTAATTGAATTAAAAACTTTCATTTCTTAATAATAAATCATACTCATTGAAAATTTTAGGCAATATTCTAAAATTTAAGGACTTAGCTGATTTTTTTTTTTATTTTAGGTAATTTTGAAAAACCCAGGGAAGGTCGACGGACATCCCTGACCCCCCCTGCCGGCGGCCCTGAATATAAAGGATAGTATTTGTTGTTTTTATTTAACTACGATGGTTAAACATGAAAAAGGTTATTTTTTAAGAAAAGTTATTATATTTAATATAATATAATTTATATAATTTTGCATGATACGACTAAACTGAAATTAATTAATAATGTTGTAGTAATACTGAATAGAAATTCTTTTTTTTTATTTGGTTTTGTTTTTAAAATGTTTGTGTCTTGATAACTAAAAGTATGCTTTGCTTCATTTTCGTGTTTAGTTAAAGCTGTTTTGTTTTTCTAGTCATTTTATGCCCGTTTAATCGATTTTTGAGATATTGTGTTGTTTTATAAATGTAGACACTAGAACAGTCCTTACCTGGAATTTGGTAGATAGTATGAGTTTTTTGATGTTTAGGGGTTTTAGTTTTTAGTGCGCTAAAAAACTTTTTTGAAACATTGTGGGTTTTCAACAGCGTTATCATGTTTTTAATGTTGTTTGTAAACTCCACGAGAGTCCTTAAACATATGGGAGGGATAGATATTTAAGGTTGTCATCTATCATTTAGGTTAGGTTTATTTGCTTTTTGCAGTCTGTTACACTGACCAACATTCTAAAACTTTTGCCTCCCTGGAATGATTGTGGCTGGATTTTTATATTTTGGCCTGCTGAATCCAATCTGGCTTAGTTTTCGATATCAGCCTTCAATAATGAGGGAACATGTTTTGATATTAAGCAAAATTCAATAAAAAACTCACTTTAATACTGATTTATTAATTTAAAAAATAAAAAGGTATGATACATTTTAGTAACAGTTAATTTATGTTCAGTATAAACATTTTCAAGTGTTATTTTATTTTAATATTCATTTCCTTGAACTCTTCCTTTTATAAGAAATACTGGATGTGTCTCGTATTAGGGTCCAGCAATAGTCGGCTAACATATTCGGGCTCCACTTTCCAGTATATCTTTTCTCTATCGATGCGATGTCTTGGTGAAATCGTTCCCCATGCTCGTCCGATATAGCTCCTAGATTTTCAGGAAAAAGTCCAAATGGGAATGGAGAAAGTGAAGTTTTAGGGACATGTTGCATTTTAAAATATGATAGGCCGTGAGCAGTTCTTCCACGAGTTCACGATAATTTTCTGACTTGGTGTTTCCAAGAAAATTTTTGCAAACACTTTCAAATGCATCCCATGCCCGTCTTTCATGGTCACTTAAAATGTCCGTGAAGTTGGCATCTTTAAAGAGTTGCCTAATTTGGGGACCAACAAAAATTCCTTCTTTAATTTTGGCTTCACTTATACGTGGAAATTTCTCTTTTAAATAGTTGAAAGCATTTCCGTTTTTATCCAGTGCTTTTACAAAATTTTTGATCAGTCCTAACTTTATGTGAAGTGGAGGTAAATATATTTTTTCTTTCTGAACTAACGGTTCTCGGGTCAAATTTTACTCCAACTTCTATTTTTTCACGTGGAGGCAAACCTTTATTTAAATGTTTGTCTCTTGCACGGCTGTCCCACTCACACAAAAAGAAGCAGTATTTGTATCCTGACTGCGTCCTGTCAATAACGCTACCACTTTCAAATCTGCACATATATTCCATTTGTGATCTTCGTACTTTATACATCTGAGTATCATCTTTAGATTGTCATATGTTTCTTTCATATTTACCGAATGAGCTATAGGAACGGATGGATGTTCATTTCCATTATAAAGTAAAACAGCTTTTAGACTTGTTTTAGACGAATCTATGAATAGTCTCCATTTATCGGGCGTATATGGTAAGTTCAGTTCGACCATTAGGCCAGGAATATCATGGCAAATACTAAATCACCGTCCGCTGCAAAAAAATTTGTGAGAGTAGATTCCCTTTTTCTGTAGATGGACACCTTAACTCCTTTTTTCCAAGAGGTTCCACTGCTGCAGGCGGGATCCTAGAAGTTCATTCAATTCACCTTGAGTGATTAAATGAGGTGTATCGGGCAAATCAATGGAACTAGGGATGTAGCTTGGTCCGGCTTCTGGCGAAGTACTTCGAGAGTCTGATTCCGAATCAAGCGTGTAACTCTCAGGTGGTTGGGGAATGGGTAATGAATTGTCATGGGGTACTGGTCGCATTGCAGACGGAACATTGGGATACTGAATGCTACGCTTAGTTTTGCTAGTAATTCCTTTGATATTCGTCATGCAAAAATAACAATCATCTACGTGATTACGAGGTTTCCTCCAAACCATTGGAACTGCAAATGGCATAGATTTATGCGTACCTTTTAGCCATCCCGTCAATGTTCTCGAACACGAACTGCAACACACTTTTGGGGCCCAGGACTTATCTTGATCGCCAACTTTACATCCAAAGTACAGTTCATAAGCCTTTTTACTAGTGAAGATATCGGTTTGGTACGCCTTTGCAACTTCGCCACAAATATAACAGAATTTATCAGCTTTATTAACACAAATTCGCGTCGACATTTTTCTTACACGTAGATCTATCTAATCGAAAAATCAACAGATGTTTACTAAATGATTATAAAATAACGACTAAAGGGATATTTCAAGCATAGATCCACCTACCTGTCCATAATAATGGGTCGCCCATTTATACCCTCTACTAGACCCTTCCGAGAAATCTGAGGCTAATAAAAACATTTGAGGGTTAGTTGTATATTAGTATAAGTACAAATATTACAAATCACACGATTTTTTATAGGGAGGATTTTTCTGTTAGACAGTGTTATTAAAGATGATATTTATTAATTTTTTTGGTAGCTATTTTTGATAAGAATATCTTTTGCTTTGTTGATAGCCTTAGGTTGATATTCCAAGCTGCTCAGTTTTATAGCTCTGTCGGCAAGGCCGACAATCACAGATTCTTTTTGCGATATTGAATATTGTGAAAAATAATTAATATAAAGTCCAGACCAGGTTTTTTTCGTATACCATTCTGTTTTAATATTATTGTTTTTGTTGTGTAACGTCACATCTAATAAGTTTATTTACTGTCGTTTTCTAATTCTATGGTGAATTTAAATTTTTCGTGAAAAACTAATATGCATCTTATGTATCTGTAGATGTATGTATTTTCAAGATATCCCTCCCCCCTAAAAACAACCCTTATAAACGACTATTTCTGATATTTATAAATACTTAAAAGATCATTTTTACTTTTTTTCTGTTTATTACAAAATACAGGGCCGGACAATGATTTGTTAAAGGTATCTAAAGAATAATTCATCTAAAAAATTCATCAGATCTAGGGACATTTTTAGATTTTTTTTAAATAATTTTTATTTCTTAGGTTTTAATAATCTAGCTTAGTCCCAATTTCTAAATTATCTGGAAGTGCTCCGATTAAATCCAAAGTTTTAAATATTCTTTATTACAAGATACACTTCCAAATTAAAAAAATATTAAAAAAGTGGTTCTTATTGGGGTTAAGAATTTCAATAACATCACAGTTTTTTTGGAATACAATATTTAAATGCTTCGAACAAGGGGTCCGTTAAGTTGGCCCCCCCCAGTTAATATTTTTTACCCAAAATGCTAGCACACCAAGGTTATAGCTAGCACAACCACTGGGTCAGCTAGCACAACCACAGGAACCACATAATCGTCTCCCGAAATCGGGGGGGGGGGCAACTTAACGCTAGCCCCCCCCAGTTAATATTTTTTACCCAAAATGCTAGCACACCAAGGTTATAGCTAGCACAACCTAGCACAACCACTGGGTCAGCTAGCACAAACAGGAACCACATAATCGTCTCCCGAAATCGGGGGGGCCAACTTAACGCTAGCCCCCAGTTAATATTTTTTATCCAAAATGCTAGCACACCAAGGTTATAGCTAGCACAACCTAGCACAACCACTGGGTCAGCTAGCACACCCACAGGAACCACATAATCGTCTCCCGAAATCGGGGTACTTACGCTTTTTTACCTGTTATCTGCCAAACGGCTGGACAGATTTGTATAATTAAGGTCACGTTCGATTCGTCCTAATAGTCCAAGTGTTTTTAGGTGGGTGAAGTAAAAAAAAAACATGGCGGCTGTGATACGCCATTGTTTGAACGGAAAAAAATTTTGTTTAAAATTGCGATATGGGTATTAAATTAAAGGTCCCATCATAGGGATTCTACTAAAGTATGTGACGTTAAAAAAGATGGCGGCAGTGAGTAGCATTTTTAAAGTAAAAAAATGTGTTTGATTATTGCAATGGGTATTAAATTAAAGGTCTCATCATAGGGATTCTATTAAAATATGATACGTTAAAAAAGATGGCGGTAGTGTGTAGCTATTGTTTAAAGTAAAAAAAGTATTTGTTTGAATATTGCAATATGGGAGTCAAATTAATGGTTTCATCATGAGGATTCCAAGAAAGTATGTTACGTCAAAAAAAAACAATATGGCAATTTTTTAAATTCGGCCCTGTATTTTTTATTATGGATTTCAAGAGCCGAAAATGTCCCGAAACCAATGATGTGTAGAAATTAATCGAAAAACTATTTTAATGAGTTCCTGGTAAGATCTTACTAAAGAACTGTTTTCTGTCTCTCTTTACCACATAACTTCTTACGGAAAATGCCAATAATAGCACTTTTTTGAATAAGCGCGATACATTAGTTTTGAGATCTTGAACTCTTAAATTCCATAATAAAAAATCTAGGGCCGTATTAACAAAGTTGACGATAAAAACTCAAAGACAATACGTCGAATCTATAATTTGTAACCGCCATCTTGTAGAGCGGAAAAAGTGCCTTGACACTCGTTTAGGTTTTTAATTGCTTTTAAAATAAATAAGTTAAACAGTAAAAACCAAAATTTAAATTTCGTTTTTTTTTAATTTTCAAACGTACATGGTAATTTTTATAAGAGTTTTTTAACAGCAAATTATTGAGCCTATAAATACGCAACTTTGCCAAATTTGAACTATCCATCTATCTATTACCGTTGCCGAGATATCCATGGTACTGGGCCCTCGAATTCGGAACACCGTGTACCTATGGAAGTAATTAAAAAATATTTCGGGTTGCATTATTATTTTTGGGGTACCCTGTATATTATCAAATTATTATAATACTGCATTGTCACCGAAACTAAAGGTGTGTGAAATTTCAGCAACTCGATTAAGAGGGAAATTTTTTCAATTCCATCGGAAGATTTTTTTTCATTTTAAACAATGGCTTAACACAGCCGCCATATTGTTTTTTTGACGTAACATACTTTCTTGGAATCCTCATGATGAAACCATTAATTTGACTCCCATATTGCAATATTCAAACAAATACTTTTTTTACTTTAAACAGTGGCTACACACTACCGCCATCTTTTTTAACGTATCATATTTTAATAGAATCCCTATGATGAGACCTTTAATTTAATACCCATATTGCAATAATCAAACACATTTTTTTTACTTTAAATAATGGCTACTCACTGCCGCCATCTTTTTTTTAACGTCACATACTTTAATAGAATCCCTATGATGGGACCTTTAATTTAATACCCAAATCGCAATATTCAAACAAAATTTTTTTTTCCAGTTCAAACAATGGCGTATCACAGCCGCCATGTTTTTTTTTTACTTCACCCACCTAAAATCACTTGGACTATTAGGACGAATCGAACGTGACCTTAATTATACAAATCTGTCCAGCCGTTTGGCAGATAACAGGTAAAAAAGCGTAAGTTTCCCCCCTGCCATTTCGGGGACGATTATGTGGTTCCTGTGGGTGTGCTAGCTGACCCAGTGGTTGTGCTAGGTTGTGCTAGCTATAACCTTGGTGTGCTAGCATTTTGGATAAAAATATTAACTGGGGGGGCTAGCGTTAAGTTGGCCCCGATTTCGGGGGACGATTATGTGGTTCCTGTGGTTGCGCTAGCTGATCCAGTGGTTGTGCTAGGTTGTGCTGCTATAACCTGGTGTGCTAGCATTTTGGGTAAAAAATATTAACTGGGGGGCTAGCGTTAAGTTGCCCCCGATTTCGGGGGACGATTATGTGCTTCCGTGGTGTGCTAGCTCAACCAGTGGTTGTGCTAGGTTGTGCTAGCTATAACCTTGGTGTGCTAGCATTTTGGGTAAAAAATATTAACTGGGGGGGGCCAACTTAACGGACCCATTCTGCATTCCTGTTAATGTTTGTGCGGTGGCGCTGGCGGTTTAAATTACATTTAATTGCCTATAACTGTCTTTGGCAACATTTTGTTTTGCGAACGTGTTCTTAAAAGTTTTATTTAACTTGCAATGTTTGTATGCATGTTTGGATCAAAATCTTGCCGGCTGAATTAGAAATAATTCCTCTTAATCGATTTGGCTGAAATTTCACACACCTTTAGTTTCGGTGACAATGCAATATTAAAATTAATTTGATAATATACAGGGTACCCCGAAATAATACTGCAACCCGAAATATTTTTTAATTACTTCTATAGGTACACGGTGTTCCGAATTCGAGGGCCCACGTACCATGGATATCTCGGCAACGGTAATAGATAGATGGATAGTTCAAATTTGGCAAAGTTGCGTATTTATAGGCTCAATAATTTGCTGTTAAAAAACTTTTATAAAAATTACCATGTACGTTTGAAAATTAAAAAAAACGAAATTTAAATTTTGGTTTTTACTGTTTAACTTATTTATTTTAAAAGCAATTAAAAACCTGGGAAACGAGTGTCAAGGCAACTTTTCCGCTCTACAAGATGGCGGTTACAAATTATAGATTCAACGTATTGTCTTTGAGTTTTCAGTGGTGATTCTTTTCAATAAGCAGTTATGGGAAAATGAGAAAGCAAGTTCTTTAGAAAATCTTACCAGGGCTCATTAAAATGTTTTTCGATTTTTCTAAGAATCATTGGTTTCGGGACATGAAAACTAAATCCATAATAAAAAATACAGGGCCGAATTTAAAAAACAAAGTTGATAATGAAACGTCGGACTTAAAATTTCTAACCCCATCTTGTAGAGCATAAAAATTTGCCTTGATGTTTTTTAGCAATAACTATGTTGTGATTGATGATGTATGGGTACAGGCAGCGGCGGCCTTAGGGGTGGCGAACAGGGCAATCGCCCGGGGCCTCGCGCAACATCCCAAGCAAAATTTTAAAAATATAGATATGTTATATTGTATGAATAGAAAATTTTTTGAAAAAGCTTTAAAAACTACATTATACATACATATATATATATATATATATATATATATATATATATATATATATATATATATATATATATATATATATATATATATATATATATATATATATATATATTTTATATATATATATATATATATATATATATATATATATATATATATATATATTATACTATATATATAATCGGAATTTACACAACAGTAGTTTTATTTTTTAACGGGACTGTAAAGGAATGTTTTTTTAAAATTTAACGATTCGGTTTTTAGGACATCTGAGTTACTTTAAAACCATTGTCGTCAATTAAAATAAAAATATGAATTTAAAAAATAAAAAAACAACTGCATATAAAGACAAGTAATTTTAAAGGACATCAACTAAAGACTGAACCAATATAAAAATTAATGGCAATCTTAAAACATACCGATAGTTGTCCATCGGAAGAATTTTTTTTCATTTTAAACAATGGCTTAACACAGCCGCCATATTGTTTTTTTTGACGTAACATACTTTCTTGGAATCCTCATGATGAAACCATTAATTTGACTCCCATATTGCAATATTCAAACAAATACTTTTTTTTACTTTAAACAATGGCTACACACTACCGCCATCTTGTTTTAACGCATCATATTTTAATAGAATCCCTATGATGAGACCTTTAATTTAATACCCATATTGCAATAATCAAACACTTTTTTTTACTTTAAATAATGGCTACTCACTGCCGCCATCTTTTTTTTAACGTCACATACTTTAATAGAATCCCTATGATGGGACCTTTAATTTAATACCCATATCGCAATATTCAAACAAATTTTTTTTCCAGTTCAAACAATGGCGTATCACAGCCGCCATGTTTTTTTTTACTTCACCCACCTAAAAACACTTGGACTATTAGGACGAATCGAACGTGACCTCAATTATACAAATCTGTCCAGCCGTTTGGCAGATAACAGGTAAAAAAGCGTAAGTTTCCCCCTCCCCGATTTCGGGAGACGATTATGTGGTTCCTGTGGGTGTGCTAGCTGACCCAGTGGTTGTGCTAGGTTGTGCTAGCTATAACCTTGGTGTGCTAGCATTTTGGATAAAAAATATTAACTGGGGGCTAGCGTTTAGTTGGCCCCCGATTTCGGGAGACGATTATGTGGTTCCTGTGGTTGTGCTAGCTGACCCAGTGGTTGTGCTAGCTATAACCTTGGTGTGCTAGCATTTTGGGTAAAAAATATTAACTGGGGGGGGCTAGCGTTAAGTTGGCCCCCGATTTTGGGAGACGATTATGTGCTTCCCGTGGGTGTGCTAGCTGAACCAGTGGTTGTGCTAGGTTGTGCTAGCTATAACCTTGGTGTGCTAGCATTTTGGGTAAAAAATATTAACTGGGGGGGGGCAACTTAACGGACCCAATTCTTGGGTTTTTTTTCTTATCTCATAATTATCATTTCCATTTGTTTATCTTATAGGTATGAAACCTGTTTCCACTTTACACTATTATGTTACATATTTAATTAACATTTGGGTAAAGCTCTGTCTAAAATTTGCAGCAAAAGGATTTATTTATAACAATCTTAAACTGAATAACAGAACCCCTATGAATGTTCTGTTTTTGCTCTATATGAAATAAAGGAAACAAAAATTGTTTATGACGTTTCGACAACATCTGGCTGGCATTTTCAAGTAATGCCATCTCAATTAAAATCCAATCCATTCTAAGTTTTATTTTTTTAAAAAAGGGGTTTAAATTTTAAAAAAAAAGTCCAGAGATCTTATTATTTTAATTTAATTAGGCCCTTATTTAAAAAACCCCTGACAAATGTCGAAAATTTGGCGTGCATTTGTCGAACACCCTGTATATGGGACGTTTTACGTTAATCGGATCACCAGAACTTAAAATTTAAGAAATTAATTTTATGACCAAGGTATCAAAACGTGGATAAGAGCTTTTAAAAAACGGATGGTGTTTTTTTATATTCATCATTGTGGCGGATTAAATATGGTGGCTACAAGCCAATAAAAAAGTTTAATTAAATTGCTATTATTCTTGAAATATACCTTTAAATTACGTTTTAAATAAATATGGGGATCACTGATGCTATGCCAACATTACCAATGACAACTAAGTATTCGTAACTAGCGATCCTAAAACGCCCATGTACCAAATTTCAGGAATATGGGTTATTTCTGAAAATTTTGTTCGCCATCTTGAGTTCTGTATATCTGAACCCGAATTCCTGAACTGCGATCCCGAAAAATTTACCAAATTTGGTGCAATAGAGTTGTTTTTTAAGAAAAAGTCCACCATATTAAATTTTTGACCTCCATTTTGGAACCGACATAACGGATTTTTACTTTTTTTTATTTGTGTTGTACTCCATTTTAAAGTTTTTTAGGTTTTACGCTTTTTGAAAGTTTACTAACGTTGCATTTAGGAGAGCTAAAACTTACACTGTGAACATATGTGAACTAAACCTTCATAAAATGATTTCAATTTATAATATTTTACGGCCTTTCCGTATGAATACGCACGATCGAAGTAATAAACTGAATGACATCAATTTTGAATACGTAAACCATATTCACGAATACATAGAGTAATTCGGTTATCAGTTGTTTTGAAAATCAGTAATAGCAGCAAACGGGGAAATAATTAAATGGTCCCAACGAGACACACCTAAAACAATTGATTAATCGAACTGCAACAGTTGTTTAATTTATTTGTGCCCTTGCTGCAAGTTATTATTTTTGGGATGTTTAGTTTTAAAAAGCAAATAAAAATACTAATATAAATATTAGCATTTTGAATATTAGTTATCAAAACAAGACAAGAAACAGATTTTGTTTCGATAAGTATTTTAAAGGTGAAATAAGAGGACTCCTCTTTTGTCAAAATTTCTCGTTTTTCTTAAGGCTCCGGTCGCGTATTGCCATTATGTAGTACAGTACAGAGCGCCTTATTTTCTTATCGCACGCCATTTTGTCGACGTAAACGCCCCATTATAACCCCCAATATAGCGCGCTTTTTTGAGCCGCGCTTTTCTGTATCGCACACTACTTTGCTGCCGTAATATCCCATTACAATCCGCCAATATATCCCCGGTACAGGGCCGCGCGAACATTCGCGAATAACCTCTGGATGCATGCACATGCGATAAAATATTTCCCGTTTTATTGTCAATAACGTGTACGCATTACGGCTAGCTTTTGGTAGTAAAGATGTTTTTTTCTATTTAAGTGACTCAATATGGCACGTGTGATGGAAGTATATGCTTGATGTACTTAACAACAAAAATTTTCCCTTTCTCAAAGAGTTTGGAGTTGAATTAATTGTGAAAGACAATCCGTTTATAGTTGGTTATTGTTTCATTAATTATGCGGCGTGCCTTCCTACAGAATTTTGCGGACGAAATAGTTTTTGGGGACTCTAGTCCACGTGGGTTACCTTACTAAGATTCGCAATCCTCGGCAATGACACCTTGTTGCCGGGGGGATGAAAGAACTCTCTCCCAACAGGATCATCAGATTTATTAGAAGTCTGGACCTGGTGGGAGAAATATAAGGGTGTTAGCCACAATAGACCGATCGGTCGCGGTGGAAGGTGTTATCCCACTCCTCCAAACCTACCTAGCTACCTACCTTTGTTTTCGCATCAAGTAAAATTGAAGTTATTCCTATAGCATGTAAACTTCACACTGCACAAACTGAAGCCAACCACACCCTTCTTTTTCCGCTGCTTAAGAATTTCCGAAATTAACGGCAAAAAAGTTTCCGCCAAAGTTTTTATGACAGACGTCTGTCCGTTCAGCCAACGTCGGTTTGTCGTCGTAAACAGCAAGGATTCAATCTGGCAGAATTCAAGCTGGACGACCCTCTAATAAAGAAAGGGTCAAAGGAAGGCAAAACATTTCATTATATGTCATAGGTACGAGTATTTTTAATAAATAAATTTAGGTCGCTTATCATTTAGTTTCATTCTTGCTCCGTTGTTGTTTTCTTATTATGATCATATTCTCTCGTGTCGGCGTAGCTTGATCTGTACCGCGCGCTATATTGACGAATTTTAATGGGCTATTACGGCGGCAAAGGGGTGTATGATACAGAAAAGCGCGGCTCTGCACCGCAAGCTATATTGGCAGGTTATAATAAACCGTTTACGTCGGCAAAATCGTGTGCGATACAGAAAATAAGACGCTCTGGCACTATCACTACACAATGGCAATACGCCTCCCGGTCTCTTGACCAGAGATTTTGTCGTACAATGGCACGAAAAGTTATATGTCACTAAAAAAATGGAATTAAGAACTTCTTAAACGGAAACAACCCCCCCCCAAAAAAAATTGTCTAAATAAAAATTAAAATTAAGTTTGTGAGAATTTTGATGTAAAACAAAAGAGACTCTAAGAACTTTTGGCTCGAAACGAAGATAAGTGTTTAATTTTTTTCCTCTTTTCTGTTTCAGGCGATCTGCCAGTTCAATCTTTTACTAAGAAACTTAAGTGACAAATACGGACAATTATTAAAAGATTTAGCCTATTGATCAACGGTTATAAGTCTAACACAAAAGTTTACTACTTAACCCAAAACTAGAGAGCTAATTGAAGATTTGTGTTTAACCAGAAATAACAGAGAATCTGATTCAAATTTCTAGTCCTTTAGCTAGACCCCTTTGAGCATGCCACAAGAGTTCCATGAGTTTTGCAACGGTATCCGAAGACTTTTGGGTCGTTGATTACAAAAACAAAATGGTTTTGGAGGCCAAAAAAGGTCCAATTTTTTTTATTCTTATCTTGGGTTTTTGTAATTTTTCTTTTCGTTATTTTATTGAAAAATAATTTAAACAAAAATTGTAGAGAATTTAATTACGAATGTTTCTCTTTTTTTTGACTGGAAGATGTTCATGCGCGGCCATTTCCTAACCTCTTTTTCTGTTTTTATCAATTATATCGCGATCACGATGATGTGCTTAAATAAGTAAATAACAAAAATTGTCCACACGATCATTTAGCCTGCTTCTTGTTTTTCATTTGAAGTATAGGGAGACGGTAATGAGACGCGTGGGGTAATGCGACGCAAGTCGTCATTTGTATACTAACAAAACACATTTTTATTATGTTTTTTTGCATATTAATTGTTTTCCCCAACACAGGTTTCTGACAGGACGTCAATGACACCAAGATAACCCGCCTGCACCATATTACTTACTCTCCCCCTATATTTAGTTATTTTCTCGAAATAGGCGGAAATCGCGCGCTATAATCAATAAAAACAGCAAAAGTGGTTAGAAAATGTCCGCGCATGAACATCTTCCAGTCGATTACTCGACGTACAAAATGACACAGAAAAAAAATGGAAAATGTTCGTAATTACATTCTTTACAACTCTTCTTTGGACTATTTTTCCATAAAATAACGATTTATAAAAGAAAATTACAAAAAACTCCAAAAATTGACAAAGAAATGCAAATAAAAAATGGACCACTCTTTTTTTTGTGATTAGCGACCCAAAAGACTGCACCGACATTAAAGTCCGTTTTGCAGACACTTCTTGATTACTTGGTCTATTCAAAAGAATCTTTTTCTTTTTAAAACTCGCACATCATTAAAAAACTTCGATAAAAGACAGGAACAAATGGTACACGGCAAGAAACGAGTAAGTTTTTCTTCTTGTTATGTCAAATTCGAAAGTTCTCCTGCTAAGTCCGAATCCGAAACTCGTTCGGCCAAGGGGCAAATTTAAATTCAACACCTTTTTTTATCCATTTTTTTCTAATTTTCAACTAGCAGTTGGAAATGTATAAAATTTGCTAGTTACGATTTCTGCCCGCATTTTTACATTTAACTGCACAACAACTATTATGCACCATTTTTAATATTTTTGTATAGTTGTTTTCATTTAAATTAGGCATAATTTAACGAAAATTTGACCACAGCGAGCGCTGCAATCGATTCAGCTGTCCCCTCCATACACTCCGCACCCTGTGAATGATATCACTATGCCATTAAAAACTGACTTTACCAACAAATAAAAATAAAATATAAAAAGCTTTTGTTAAAAATTTAATAAACACAGTATAAAAACTTTAGAAATGAATCTAAACGTGTCAATCAATCTAAAAAAAATAATTTATTATAGAAATAAAACTTATTAATAAAAAAAGCCAAGAACTCATAATAGTTAATTTTAGTTAATAAGGCTATTTTTTTTTTTTTTTATGTAAGAAAAGAAATAAAAACTAATTGACACCAAAGAGCCAACTCTACGATATTTACTAAAAAGATCTGTTTGTTAAAAGGGGGAATAAATGAAATATGTAAATTTGAAAGAGCTTGACCGAGGTTCCCGTCCTAGTTTTAATATATAGTTAAAACTGCACAAAAAATTTTATGTTTTGGGTTTGTGTGGGCTCTTTTTTTTTGCAAAATTTCAAAAAGCAATTTTTTTTGGGACAAAGGTTTTCAATGTTTAGGAATTTTCCTTTTTAATTTTAAAAGTTTGCTGGATACCATTATTATTAAACCCGGCAAAGTATTTGTAAAAGTAATCTGTTATAAGCAAAAAAAGGGGGTAATAAAAAAATAACCGGGGTTTTTTTTAAATTTGTCGTTATAAACTAAAAAAGGGGGGTGCAATATTAATGTAAAACTGAAAATGGCCAAAAAATAAAAAAAAAAACTTTTTTTAAAAATTGTAAATAAACTTAAACGATGGGCTTATTAGTCCAGTATCTGGAGACCCGAAAGTACCCCTAGGCCGCTTATAAGTGAATCCATGAAGATGGCATTCTTTGGGGGCGGCGCTAAAATAAGAGGACTTTTTTGGGGCCCGTTATCTCGAAAACTATAAATTTTTTTAAAAAA
>JAHBCN010018611.1:0-16892 GCA_019359885.1 Listronotus oregonensis
CACATATCAAAATAAGTGAATTTAAGTATGAATTATTGCAACGTCTACTCTACTCGCAAGATTTAGCTTCATTTGATTCTGGCTGTTTTCATATATATTTATGCATGAGAAATGATTTTTATTAAACAAAGAGGTAGTATTAAATTTATTTAATAAAGCAATAAAATTAGGAGATTTTGTTAAAAAAAAATAGATCCCACATCTACCCAGCATGTCTATTTCCGGGGATATATAGATATTTTTTAAATTTAGAAAAAATCTAAAAAATATTTACAAAGTATGCCAGCTAGAAAATAAATATAGAAAGACAAGCTAAACAAAGTAAAACAAATTATTTAAAAGTAAGTTTATAAAAACTAAGGAATATTTTTTAAGATTCACTTACCTTCTGCAAATAGCATCAGTACAAAAACAATTATCCGTGCAGTTCTCATCATTTTTAACATAAACACTTTCCAAGAGCTTCTTGACACAACTCTGTCTTTACTTCTCAAATTTCTAAGGTAAAATTATCAGGAATAAGTTTTAGATACGCTTTAAAACCACAGTATTTTTGCACCTACTAAACTAACAATTTAAAAAAATGTCCCGTAACACAAGAATACCTCGACACCTTATAGGTATGCTACTCGTTACATTACCACATTTTTTTTAATCGTCCGGAAATCGCTTTTCCGACTTACTCGCCTTTATTTATTTATACACTTTTGCCTCTTGGGTACAAATAATTTGTTTGTGCAGTAACCCAAATACCTTTGAGAAAATTTACTTTGTGTGGTGCCTTATTTTGAGTGCAAACACCACTTTTGCGAAAAAATATCTGGTATAAAAAAAGAAATTATAAAAATTTCCTGCTAATACAAAGAGTAAACAGTTTTTATAGTATATAGTAAAAGTGTCAATTTATTTTGCATTCTTGGACGGGTACGAAGAACTCGCACAAAAAAATGGTGGTGGTAAGGTAATACCACTGCGAAATTTAAAATTACCTTTAGAAAGAGGTCTTAAGAGTCCTTTCCTATGAAAAGAAATTGAAAATTTAAATTTAAATGCCCCATTATTAAGATTTGGCTTTAGTTACCCATTTTCTTGTAGATTTTTTAATATTTTGACCTTTTTCTGCTATTATTAATATTATTCATAAAAATCCATGGCTTCGACCACCTAGGGCGTCATGTGGAAGGCCATCCGTATCGAAGACCAATTCTCGCGTCCGCTCGGTCAGTGATCTTCGGCCAAATTCATTTGGCCGAAGGGACCCAAGGACAACAGATTTCTGCATTTTCATCACCAGTTGTTCAGGTGAATGTTGACATGCGGGAATACACTTTAGCTCCCTCAACACATTATCCTTCATTCCTTCATGCCCCCCAAAATGTCGACAATCAGGACAACCAATAGCACATTATACTTCGGATAGGGCCTCCGAAGTTAGCCAAGAAGATCCTGATATTTGGTTTGTTTCGCCTGTTCCTTTATATCGATGTTAGTTTCCGCTGGAGCTAGAGAAGCGTTAATCGTGAATGATTCGATCACAGTGACCGAATCGTTTATGAATATTGAACGATCGAATCCCTTACGCTCGCAGTGATCGAATCACTACCCGACTGAAAGACGGAAAGTAACGTAACGAATGAAGTTGTGTTGTTTGGCTGGCGACTGGCTTGGCTTTGCCCGCTCCTCTTGCAATCATTCGTTCATGCCAATCAATAACCAGTCCAGTGAGCCATGTGTCACCATATCGAAATATCGATCGATCGACCATCGCTGGGACGTTTGGTTTGGTACGCTTATAAAAATGATTAATTGAATGAACGATTGAAAAGATTGGATCATTTGAGAAATCGGTCAACGATTGATTCGATCGCCAGTGAATGATCGAGATACCCATCTCTAGCTGGAGCGAAGAATAAAAATTACATACAAAGAGTTATTAATTTTATCAAGGAGAACGATATCAGGTTTATTGGCGCAAATTTGATGCGAAGTTGGAAACGCATAGTTCCAATATATGCGACAGTTGTCATTTTCCACTACTGCCTCGATATAGCCGGGAGCAAATGGCAGAATTGCTGCTTTATCAATGCTCTGGTAATGTCTAAGAGTCTAAGGTGATAGTAAAGTACCCGAAGCGCATCGTTATGTCGGTGGATGTAACCACTGACAGCATGCACTGGGCAAGCTGACAGAAGATGCATAATGGTTTCGGGTTGTTGTCGACAGGCTCGACAAGCAGTATCAAGAACGTTGGAAATCTGACTTCGGTATACCAATGTGTTTATCATCCCATCTTGGCATGCTAGTAGGAAACCCTTGGTCTTAGACTTAAGCTCAGCAGATTTCTCAAACGTGAGGTTTCGAGATAGATCGAGTCTTTCGATGTTTCGGTAAAGTACTCCATTTTCTGTTTTTGCTTTGTACGAAATAAAGAAACGTATTTAAGCAAAAAATTAAAAAAGCAATATTGGAATTTAGGAATTAAGATTTTTAGGAATACCAATTTAAGAGAATGTGCTAAATGGATACACACCTTTTTATGTTTAATTTTGTAATCGTAAGTATTACAGAAAAGATCTCTATTTGCACAGATTCTAAAGAAAAAGAAAATATTTTCAAAATTTAACCTAAAATTGAAATGGCATAGGTGAAACTTGCCAAATATCATAACAGGAAAAACTATTTTAGTACAGGAAAGGAGGTATTTTTTTTGTAAAATGAAGCAGTAATTTCGGGAAAATCAGATCAACTTGATTTTTTGAATTTGTCAAGAAAGGTGTCAAATATGGAATTAAACAAGTTTGGTTACTGGGATTTGGTCCAAAACGCTGTAAAAATTGGCCAAACTATTTTTTGGCCAAAAATACAAAAATATTGAATATCTCGGGCAATATTAAATGAATTTTCATGAAATTAGGTACCGGGGGTTTTTTGGGTCACTGATTTCGATTTTGATGTCAGAAATTTTGAAACGCTCTTAAAACAGTAAAAACTACCCTTTTTTAGGGTTTTTTGAAATATTTTGGAAGTAAAGCTCAGATTATCAAATAAATTCCATTTTTTAGAATAGTTAAAAAGATTTTTTTATTATGCACTGAAATTGAGATATAAGGGCTTATAATAGGGGGTTAAAACTACCCCCATAATAATACAAAAACATGACCTCAGATTATTCTTTTTGTTTTTTAATCAATTTTTTGAAAATATTTTATTGTATTTTGACTATTGTGATAATCATTTTCCCTCCTTCCTCAGGGGGTGAAAAGTACCCCTAAATTTAAAAAAATAATAAAAAAACCTTTTTAATTTTTTTGGTTGCAACTTTTCGTTTTAGAACCGACAAACTATCAATATTTTCAGTAAAAAGTAATTATTAACCCCCCCATCCCTAGGAAAACTACCCCTAAATTAAATAAAAACAAAAAATCTTCTTGTAATTGCAAAAAAATGTCAGCTGATGGCAAATTTTAATTGGATTGACCATTTTTTTATAATTTTACCCGGAAAAAAATATTGACCGTTGCAAACATCAAAATGTCTTACAAAAAACAAGATTTGACCCACATATTTTATTAGTCCAAAACATAAAAAATAATTATCCGATAGGGCTTAAATTAACTGGACATATTTAGGAACATGTGTTCTGACTTTTCACTAAAGGATTATTTTTTCAAGCAACACAGTCCAGATGGCCCTAAAAAATTAGCATGAAAAATTTTTAAAAAAGTTTATTTTATCCATAACTTTTTTTCTGCTTATTTTAAACGATCCTGGTTGGTCTCAAAATTTTCCCAATTTTGTCTTCTTGCGAAATAAAAGTAATCATTTTTTGTGTGGCAGTAATATTTTTCCAGATATTTGCGCCAGAACGATCTCGTCTCTTTATTTTTCGTTAAGCAACTATTTTTGCCAGGCCATATCTTCTTTCATACTCATCGTACAAAAAAATAAAAAAATGTTTTATTTGTCAACTAAAATACTTTATATTGGTAATATATAATTTTTTTTTGTAATACTACCATATTTTCGATTAAATTAAAAAAACTTTTAACAATGTAACATTTTTTTTGCAAAAATCACAATTTTCCTTACGCTATTACTAGAAAGGGGTTCATTTTTATAAAAAGTTGTATTTTATGTTTTAATGATAAAAAACGATAATTTATCGATTGGGTAAGTGATTTTTTTCATCCCTCCTCATTAAACGACCTCCCCCCCGCCGCCAACCCTTTTTCCCATTATCGGAAGTTGTTTCAAGTCAATTCAATACTGGGTACCTTTCTTAGCAAAATGCAAGTTACTTCAAGTACCTGCTTTTTGCCCGAAATTTGCGTTTCGTGATTTTACCTCCTTTACTTTATTATTTTATTCGTAAATGTTAAATCTCTAAAATGTTAGCGTTTATTTTTTCTTTCTTCCTCAATTAAGGGATTGGACCCTTAATGACTGAAGTATCCATGTTTACAATTACAGTCGCATACATAAACCTAAAAACTAACGGTGCTACAGTAAAAGAAAGCGCCTGGAATACCAATAAACTTAATTGAGACAAGAGCGGAATGAAGCGCGTGTTTTACCGGTTTTTAATGTTTGACCGATAAAGTCTTCTGTTAATGCAATTTTTATCTTCGTAACACTTAAATTGCTTTAAAGCGCCCCTAAAGACGATAAAAAACAATACTTAATTATGTTTAACATCCTATTTTATACAGGGTATCAAGTAATTTCATCGTAAGGCAATATATTAAAAAAGAAAACTTATTAGGCAAAGATCCCTCAGAAATATAGACCCGGTATTATGTTCATGAGTCATTCTATCGACAACCGACATCAGAGTACAAATACCTAAGTTGTGTCTGTTATGTCTGTGTTGTTGTGCAAAGTTTATATTACACAAAAAGTTTCAGCGTATTTTCTTTCCTATCATAACTTTGTTATCGCTTCACACAAAGGTATGAAATTTGGTATATAAATTTACATAAGAATTCTAATAACCTGTGAAAAAATTGAGAAAGTTATGTCAAGTTGATGTTTTTTTGTATTCATATATATTTACTTTCTATTAAATGACGGCATGATCTTGACATACAAGTTTTTTCACTTTAGTAATTTATTCTGCACAGGTGAACCCAAGATATCCTCTGTGTTGATTTAAATTGGAGAAATTCAATCAATTTATAACCAGTTTTATCCAATTAAAAAATATATATTTTTAAATAACTAACAAAAATATGATTTATAATTTTAATATACAGAGTGTCCAGAAAATACTTACATAAAATGTTATGACAGATTTCTGGCATCAAAATTTTTTCAGAAAAAAAAAGTTAAAGCAAATTTTAAATAATTTTAATTGTTTTTAAATTAAGTTTTACATCTTGAAAACGATAACTGACTTGTTAACGAAACGTTGTTAAGTTTTTATTTAATTTTTTAAAAGAATTTCAGAGTTTCGATATTAAGTGATCTGCGAGTTCGTAATGTCAAACGACTCTGAGCAGTCTGTGGGTACCAAGGAAGTTTAAAGGTGTATGGAAGCCCAATACTGTAGAACAAAATTGTCCAGGCGTGCAGGGCAGCGGGAATCGGGGGTTTGGCCCCGCGGAGTTTGCGCAATGAATAGTAGGTCAGAGCCGGATTTCCACAATTCTTTGTTACTATCTATAAAGTTGACATCATCAAATGTCAAAATCCAGCATTTATTGTTTTTTTTTTTATTTTTGCACAAAATTGTTGGTTATTTAAAAAATATTGTGTAATATTGGAATTTTATATTCTGATATAATATGGAAAGAATAGATGGCGCCACTTTACAGCCTTCTATTTAAATGGTCGATATTTTTGGGAGTTTTATCTTTTTACCAAAAAACTTTGTAAATAAATAAAAACACAATTTTTAAAAATAAATTTCAAACATTATGATAGTTTTATGTACTTATCACCAATTTTGTGATATAAGAAGGCAAGATAGTGTAAATGAGTTTAATCTAATTCTAAGATTGTGGTTGTACATTAAAAAGTGAAAATTTTTATAACTGCTTTTTAGGCATATTCTTTTCACTAAAAACAAACATTCATGAGACAGAATAACAGTGGTTAAAAATGTTTAGTATCCTTTGGTACCTAGGTATCCATTGTAACAGTAACCGTTAAATATTATGTGTTTACGGTATGTCGAGCTTAAAAAGTTGATAATGTAAGTTTAAGAAACCAAAAATCTAATTTCTTTTTAAACAAAAACAGAAAAAGTAAAAAGGAACTTTAACATAAAATTATACTTTCTTTTATTCAATTAGAGGGACCTGTATATATTAAAATTTGCCTGGTCTGCCCAGTAATTAATAATTTTGATCCTTTATAAGAATGTACTAAATTATTAAATGAAATAAAAGTACCTAAATGTAAACCTTATTTCTTTTTAATAATCCATAGAAATACACAAACATTGTGGAAATCATCTTAAAGATAGTTAAGATTGCCTTACTTTTCTCACTGCTATTTCCTATGAAATTTTCATTTTCTATTATTCATAATTGATATATTATTATTTATTCGGTTACCTAACGTTACGTCTTATAAGAAGCACCTAATTTAAATTTAAGAAATGGTAACCTAAAGCAAAAAATTCCGGGTATGTTACCCTTAGATTTGCAAGACAAAACCATACAACCTCTAGTCATTTTGTTACGATATTATAAGTAACAAATAATAATCACAAAATTATAGTCACAATTTAATAAACACTAATCACTAAAATAAGAAGGTTTTTATCAATCCAAAAAACTTTTGCAACCACAAAATATAATCACACAAAGCAAAACAATCGAAACTAATACGGCTCTCATAAGAGTATAATGTGTTGCCTAACTACACACTGATTTATCAGTGTGTAAGTAGGCAACACATTAAATTATTTCGTGGAATTTCGTTATTGCGCAAAATCGGCGGGGCCAAGTCTGACAGTTATTTTCATACTGGGCTGGACATTTTTTGATCGAATGGGCCATAGCATTGGACTTCCATACACCTTTAAACTTCCTTGGTGGGTACACAAATCCACATGACCTAGACTGAAGCGGTCCCGTTTTAGATGTCTGGCGAGTATCACAAGAAATATGCCATAATTTTCAAATTATACTAAAAAAGTCATAATTTTGGGAAAAGAACTTTAATTTTTGTAGTTTTAGGCAGTGTTATAGAAGTGGAGCTCCACTGTTTTTTGCCATAAAAAATCGAAAAATTGAGTTATCGGAGAGTTTTTTTTTCCATTTTATTCTACTTTTCATCGGATTTATGATAAAAATTGTTAAATGATCGAAAAACAATTGTGCAGTTTTCCCTTGTGGCGCAATTCTTAGGTATTCGGGGATCCTTTCGAGCGAAAAAAAGTTTATCAACATTAACAGGTGGAAAAGGGCTAAAAATGGCCCCTTAAAGCGCAAAAAATGGGTTTCCCGCTAATATCTGCCAAAATATGCGAATTGGAGAATTTTTGTTTAGACAAAAAATGAAGATCGCCTTGTAATCTACAAAAATGATCCTTATAATTTTTTTTGAAAAATCGATAGTTTTCGAGATAACGGGACCCAAAAGTCCCCTCATTTTAGCTGCCGCTCTACCGCTAGAATGCCGCTATCTTCATGGATTTACTTATAAGAGAGCGGACAAATTGTTTCATTACTCGGGCAAGAATGTACATTTTTTAATCATTCAAAGTTCATCGGAATGGAAGAGCCCGTACCTATCATTGTATATGAGTTTGGGTCCATTTCTGATTTTTCTAGAATATTAAAAAAGGCGGTCAAAGTTTTTTTTTCACAATAGTTTGAGAGTATCCCATTAATTTATTGATATTTTTTGAAAAAATGGTTTCTTATTAACATTTCTTTTTTATAATGAGACCTTAGCAAGTGTTCAATGATCCGAGAAAATTTCCTTCACCATCTTCCTTGCGTTTTGATAAAAAAATGTTTTGCCCATCTGCATTTTTTTTAGCCGTTTCCGAAGTTCTACCACATCTATCCAGTGTGAAATGTTATGTTTTTTTCGACAGCCGAAAAATATTGGTGTTGCGAAAAAAATGGTAAGGACCATTTTTGTAGATTTCGAGGTGATTTTCATTTTTTGTCTGAATAAAACATTCTCTAATTCATATATTTTGGCAGATATTTGCGGGAAACTCATTTTTGGGACTTTGGGGGCCATTCTCAGCGGGTTTCCACGTCGGAGTCGTGATAAACTTTTTTCGCTCGTAAGCATCCCTGAAGACCCAAGAATTGCGCCACAAATGAAAACTGTACAGATTTATCTACAGCTTTGGGTACTTTCAGGACTTCGGTTACTGGACTATAATAATAATTTTTGCAATTGAAAATTCGAAAATTTAAAATTTTGACTTTTAACCGCAAATTTGAAGGGTCATCCGATAATATTTCGAAATATTTATATTTTTGGTCTTGTTGCGCATCAAAAAAAAAACAATTTAAAAAAAAATGATAACCCAATTTATACGAGTTCTACAAATTTTTACAATATTTAAAAAAATCAAGAACACTGAAAAAAAACTAACCAAAACTAACCAGAACTTAATTTTTCGATTTTTTTTTATATCTGAAAAATTCAAAAATTGCTATTTAAAAAAAAATCAAATTATTTTATCTTTGATGCGAAACAAGAAAAAAAGAACTATTATCATAATATCGATGACGAGAAAAACATTGAAAAAAAATTGTAAATTTTTCGATTGTTTATGGTCAAAAAACTGTGGGGTCCTAGTTTTATATAATTACCTTTTTATTAATATTCATTGATTTCTTGGGCTTGGTGCCTTATATTATCATTTGTGGTAAATATTTATTACTGAGCAACTAATAATTTTAAAGAAAAAAACTGATTTTGGTATCCTTGATTCTATTTGAGAATATCATAAGCTTATTCGCATTATTTAAAAATACTGTAACATAATATTTCCTTTATTTGCCAGACCTACTTCCCAATAATACAGGACAATTCGATGCGACAAAAACACTACTATTTAATAAATAAAACAATCAGTAAATACTATAAAAAATGTATTTATTTATACAAAAAACAGTTCAACATATACGGTATAAAAATACTACCTACATCATAACGTCACTTAAAAAAGCTTAATATTTAAACATATTTTAACAGGTAACAAGTATTTACAACACAGACATAGAAAGAGATAACTTATTGCTGAAAATGGTAAAAAACACACACAAAATAAATATCTGTGGGATTGTCCTTTTTTACAGTTTATACTGGTAGACCAAGCTTTATGTGTTTTTAGTTGGATGTACGAGGTGACAGGTATGTTTTTGCTGGAAACCCTTCAAAAAGATGTATGTAACTAAGAATGGAGATATGCATCCTCTCAGAAAGGTGCAAAACATTTGTTAAATGGACAAGTGTAAAATAAAATTAAAAAAAAAAAAAATCTAATCGCTTATAACTTTATAGGTATTACTCGTAGAGCAAAATTGTAGTAAGAAAAAATTTCTCTATTTAATTTTCTACAAAATAGAATTAGTTAAAAATCTCAAAATGCATTACGCTTGTTGCAAAAAGAAAAAAAAAAAACAATAACGTAGAAAAAGCGTAGTTTTTTATATAATAATTTTGCAATCCAATTTTGTTTAAGAAAAGTTAATAATTTTAAAAATTGAGTCCAGAATATTAAATTTAGATATTTGATATTTTTTCGCTTATACTAGAAACCTGAAGCTTTTAAATATGTTTTTAATATGAATCAAATCATTTGGGCGTCTTCAGCAGTTGTTAAAAGTTATGAAATCAATTTTTGCTTAAAAACAAATTCATTACTTTCACGAATTTTCAATCAAAATTTTTATTACAAATATAGTTTGAAAGTACTCGTCAAGACGCTTTATTTAATAAATCGACGATTTCAATTGCCCCGATTGGCTTGGCCAAAAGTTTCGGCACTAAAAAAGGTTTATTTTAGATTAAAATATAATATGTTTTTCATTTGTTTAAACAAGAACCGTTGAATCAATTATTGCCCTCAGCAATTGTTCATAACTTTAAACAATTGCTGAGGACGCTTAATTGATCCGATTTTAATTTTTCAAAAAACGTTTGAAAGCTTAAAATCTTTAGTTTACTCGCCTTTTACTTTTTGGAAAATGGGACCTCTTCGGTCCAGGTCCCAGGGTATAACGAGCTGACCCTGTTTAATCCTATGAACTTGCAGATCACCTGCAACAAAAAAGAAGAAAACCCCATTTTGCCATAAAAGCTATCAGAATTTACTAAATTTTTATGGCAAATTTCTTAAAATTTAGTTTAATTTTTTGTTTTAGTTTCATCTTGACAACGCTAGCCGACTTGCTACCGAAACGTAGATTAGTATTTGTGATTTTTAGGGTTTTTTTTCTGGGGGTTTTCTTCTTTTTTGTTGCAGGCGATCTGCAAGTTCATAGGGGTCAATAGGGTTGAACAGGGTCAGCCCGTTATACCTCGGGACCTGGATCGAATAGGTCCCATTTTCCAAAAAGTAGAAAGGCGAGTATCCCAAAAAAAAAAACAAACTGAAACATGAATCCGCCACAAAACTATAGAACATATTTATCTTTAGTATATGTTAAATAAAAATCAAGATGGACTCCATCAAATTTGCAAAAGTGTCAACATTTTCAAACGAAATTGGAATGCAAAATTATTGTGCAAAAACTATTAAACGGATTTCAACAAAACTTGAAATTTTATGTGACCGAATATGGAGGTCCTCAGAGAAATCTCCAAGTCCAAAAAATCCATGCAAAAACTACTTTTTTTGCCTTGTTTTTTTGTTTAATTGCTATTTTACAGCAAGCCTATGATATTTTGCGATTTCTAACTAATTCTATCTTGTAGGAAATTTAGTTACAAATCTTTTATCTCCCTACAAGTTTTTTCTACGACCAACACTTACAAAGTTATGGGCGATTGAAGTAATAAAAGGTTTTTAATTTTTTTACAATCGATTTTTTTATTTTAAGCGTGCGCAGGGGAAACTGGTGTGGGGGCCCCAAAATAATAATAATAATAATAAGCACCGACATCATATAGGGGGGGGGTTCCCAACATTTGCAGCATAAAGGGGTATAAGGAAAGACACGATTTAGCAGCCAAGTTACTCCATCAACAATTGGCAGAGAAGAAAAGTTTTTACAGAATGAAAAATTGCCTTACTATAAGTATACCCCGAACCTATTCTCGAAAACAATGAATTTAAATTGTACCGGGAAAAGAACGTACTTACAGACCAAACTTTTTCTCCCAACAGACCGAAAATTGTTTTTTGGGGATAAAGTTGGGAGGAAAACAACACTAATCTTTTCGCTATCCCGAACAACAACCCTAGGGGAGAAATATAATAAAAATTGCCAAATACAGAAACCTAGAAACACAAATAAAAAGACAGGGGGGAATGAATAACGTCCAAACGAATCCCCATAATTTTATCAACAACTGGCATTATACCAAAAATTTCTTTTACAAAACATCAATGTATTAGGCCTCGGTGAACATCTGTAAAAGGGGCTATGAAAAAGGCAGTGCTACTTGCGACCGCCCGGACTCTCCGGAAATTTGGGGGGGAATACAGCAGAACCTAAGAGAACCTAGACCCCGAAAAGGGGGAAAAGGGGTTCCCACAGAGCTCAATTTTTTTTGATATCTGGGATGGGTAATGTTCCTCTCTTAGAGGGGAAAATGTGGCTTGAATTCATAATAATAATAATGAAGTAAATAAAACTATATATTAATTATTAATAAATTAATAAGAATACATTCTTAGGAATGTTTAGTAAATATTTATGAAATCATAACAAACCGAGTACATTAAATATTATTTATTAAAAAAAATCATTCTTCTTTCATAAGGTACAATTTTTGTTAAATTCGTTTATCACAGTACTTATATCAATTTTTTGGGCTCTTTCCCTTTTCCCACAAATGGAACCAGGAGTTTTTTCTAAACGTTCTTGGCGTATTGTGGATCTTAATTTTGATTTTACCATACTCTTTTTTCGAAAAGGGTGCGTTCGCGTGTAATTTTTAAATCGAACCTTATCAAATAATAATTTAATATTTTAAATACATTAATCATTTTCAGATTAGTGGGGGTGCCAGGGCCCCCCTTGGCACGCCTATGCTTGTTATATACATTTTTGTAAAATATTTTCGGGAAAAAAACATGCCTGCTACCTCATCCATCCAACACCTCCTGTTTTTTTTTAAAAGAAAAAGCTTGATCTATGGGTAATCCAAGGAAAACTAAACAGGGCAAAATTATGTTTTTTTTTACAAAAAAAAAATGTGAAATAGCCATCTTTTGTATTTTTTTGTACAAACCAAAAAAAACTTAAGAAAATGATCCGAATTTGAAGCACACCCTGTGAATAATAAGTGTTTTATCATATAATCATTCAGTTTGGGTGCAACCAGTTTTAAGAAGAACGTATAGGAAATAATGGATACTTCTTGGTTTAAGTCAATCAAGGAGCTTGCGTCAAACAGCTGACTTCAGATTCGGGAACACCGACACAAAAAACCAAGTCGGATAAAATTGTTGGGCTATTAAAATACATATTTAGGTTTAATAAAAAAGAAATCTAAAGCCAGATACGTTCTAATAAAATTGTTTATTTTTTATTTTAAGTAACAATAAAATTAATTTAATCATATGTTTCATTTTTACCCATATATATTTAAAGCAGTAATAAACGCTAAAATTTGACAGAATATTGACTTTTTTACTTTGGCATTTCAGGTTACCTGTTTTTATTTTCGTATTTTAATCGCGAATTTCTCATATAAATTAAATTAACTCTATTGTTACTAAAAATAAATACAAAAATATTTTTATTGAAATGTATTGAAAAGGAAAATATTAATTTTGTGCCTTATCACTTTTGCTTCAGTTCAAATCATTTTCCCAAGTGTTCTTCAGAACGCGAGATGATTATTTCCAAATTTTTTTAGTTCAAGAAAAGGTACATAAATGGCGCTATTTTGGTCACTACTAATTCAAGTTCAACACTTAAACCTCAAGTAATAAAACCAAAGTTACAAAAATTCCAATATTTTGTTCTATCTCAAGCGGAGATAGAACAAATTGCACCTCTTTTGTTCTATCTCAGGCGAAGATAGAACAAATAATTGCACCTTTTATTTCATACTCAAGCTTGTGTTCACTATCGTTTCAACCAAAAGAGAAATTTATTTTCTTTTATCTTATTATCGAGCCATTTTAATTTAAGAATAACATAAACAAGAAACAAATAAAGGAAAGGTTAACTTTTTGGGCTGATATGATACATTTGAGTTCAGATGTTTTTGATTTCGTCGTCAAACCAGAACTAGAATTAACAGAAACCTAAAAATATAATATTACACTAGACTTAAACGCCTAGATCTAGTTATGATATTCCAAAAAAGAAAAAATAATTTGTTCGTCTCTCTGTACATTATGTACAGGGGTTTTTAAACCCCCTTTTTCAATATATTACACCCTTTTATATAATCAGTCTATTTAATCATCGGTTCCAGTCAATAAGTTTATCCAAAATAATCCTACTCTCGTCAGAGCCGTACAGCTCGATCTTTTTATCAAAAGCCGTTAAGCTTTCGGGGTTGTTTAGAGCTGCATCCATGAACGCATGGAAACATACACGTTTCGGTGAACATCTTCAGGAATCGGCGTATTCCTTTGGTCTTTGCATTTTTGATAAATTCATCTTTCTGTAACAATAAAATATTAACATAAGAATTTGGTTTTATAATTGTGACAACCACACTAAATACCAATCAACTGATGAAAAAATGTCATGCACTAGTATATTTATTGATCTTGCAAAAGCATTTGATACAGTAAGTCATAAAATTCTTTTAGAAAAATTAAAAAACAATAGATTTCGTGGAAAAGTATTAAAATTAATATCTAGTTATTTAGAAAAAACACAATTAAAAAATGGACATATCAAATAATTAAAAAATTTTTTCAATTCTTTTCAGTAATTGGTTACTTTAATTCAATTACTTACCGGAAAAGGTAATTTTTTTGGATTTTTAAATTATTAGGAAATGTAATAGTTACATAATAAATAATTAATTCCCGCAAAATTGAATTCCCTTTTTTTTAGGAAAAGCTCCGGTTTTAAAACTATTCAAAATTATTTTTTTTAAATCCTATATTAAATACTTATTAATTAAAAACAGTGTACAGGTTGTCCTATATTCGAGCCCCAAATTGAAGAGATACCAGGTCTGTTAAATGGAGGCAAAGTTGCACAATTTAATGTTAATTAAAATACCACCTCAGAAATTTAAAAAATTTGAATACTTCAGATGACTTTTGAAAACAAAAAATATTCGCGGTTTTATTTTTTTATGACTTCATTTGAATAGATATAACAAAATAAATTTCACATTCTCATGGCTACTGTTTTTTCCTACGAGCGGCGGAAAAGTCCCTTTTCCGCACAAATTTTAAATGGGGGAAAAAAAAACTACTCTAAAATCTTACAGGTAAAAAATTTTTTTACTTTGTAATTGTAAGCTATTTCATGCAATATACGAAGCCATTGCAAGTTTTTTTATTCTCTTTTTTGTTTGTTACTTCGTAATTTTAATATTTCAACTAAAACACAAAAAAACTTTTTTTTAATACCCTGTATAATAATAAATGATTATGACAAGTCAACAACAAATGTAATCTTGGTGAAACACTTCAGATTTTTCTTCTTTTCCCATATGAACAAGCAATTGCCAAATGAATTTTCAATACAAAAACTTTTTTAATGAAAAGGGTCAGTATTTTTTTTTAATTAAATAAAAATCCGAAAAAAATAATTTTTTAAAAATGAGTAGTTCCGATGAGGAGCTACCAGATTCTATCCGGGATGCAGAAAATACCGTAAGTTTGAATTTATTACCAGCAAAATCTCGTGAAAAATATGAGAATCAATATAGTCATTTCGAAAACTGGTGCTCCAGCAAGGGGACAAAAAGTATTAAAGAAGAAGTGTTCTTGGCTATTTTGCGGATTTGAAAAAAACATATAAACCTAAGACTTTATGGAATAAGTACCTATGTTAAAATGTGTCCTCAAAGTGAAAAGGAACCTTGATTTAAGTTCATATTTCAAGCTAATATATTTTTAAAAACCCCAAAAACGTGGGATCCCGGGCCCAAAAAAAATCAAAAAAAAAAAATTTTCAAGATTCATGAAAGAAGCACCTGATAATATTTACCTTCTAATAAAAGTTGCTACAATTTTTGATTAGCCGGTGCTTGTGGGAGAGATGAACTTAAAAAAATAATGATTGATGACATACGGGATAATGAAAATTTGATAGTGGTAAAATTCTGACAGTAAAAAAACTTCCCGAATCTTTGTAGTGCGATGAAACAAATAACGGACTTTATCTGCAATTTACCGTAAATATGCAAATTTAAAACCCCTCCACAGAGTTTTTTGCCAGTATAAACGGGGCATGCAGTACGCAATTTTGGGAATAAATTCAATAGGTAAAATGCCCTTTAAATTGCTGAACCTAAAATTAAAAATAGAAAGTATACTGGACAAACCGATCCTCTGCGACTATGTTAGCGGATTCGGAGAAGGGGGAATTACCAATGTTAAAAGACTTGGGGGCTGAAAAACAACGGCTGTAGCTGAGAGCTACATTGATGAATCCACAAATCAGAAAAAAAAGGTATGTCGAATAAAATATTGAAATAACAACTCCCCTCCTGAGCTAAGTCAACCTTCATCAAGCCGTACAATGGCTTCCTAAGCCACCGCAAATGAAATTACAGGTTCTGCAATTAATTTACAATATCTAAAAACTGTTCTTTTTTAAATGTTTTCAACAAATAATTCCCATTTATAAATATGTTTAGTAGTTCTTTCGATTAAACATAATTTAAAAAATAATCATTGCTTTTAAAATTGGTATTATCTGACCTCGTAGGAAAAATTTTTTCCCCGCTTGCGCAAAGTTTTTTCCTATCACTTTTCCACTTTTTGAAAAAAAACTTTATTCTACAAAAATTTTTAATTTCCACACGGGGTTTCGTCTTTGAGCTGCCATCATCAACTTGGTTTTTAAATCTGTCCCAATTTTTTTTTGGGGTTTTAAAGGTTTTTAAAAAACCCAAAAACCCAAAGAAATATTACTTTCTCAGAAAAATCTTTTAAAAATTTTCCAGTAAGATCCTTAAAAAAATATTATCTATCTCTCCCTAACACATTATGGACAATTTTGATAGAATTTTCTAAAAATAAAGTTAAAAAAAAAAAAAAAAAAAAAAAGAAGAGAGAGAAGAGAGAGAAGAGAGAGAGAGAGAGAGAGAGAGAGAGAGAGAGAGAGAGAGAGAGAGAGAGAGAAAGAGAAGCGAAGACGAGAGAGAGAAGAAGAAAGAAAAAAGAAGAGAAAAAAAAAAGAACAGAGAGACAGAAAGAGAGACAAAAGAAAGATTTTTAAAAGATCTAACCATTAATCATTAAAATGTTTTTTTTTTTTGAATGCGCGATACTTCCTCATTCGTTGTGACACTGAAGCTAATATAAAAAGAAAAAGGCCGTTTTAAAAGAAAATAATGATTTAATTAAAAAAATTTAAAACAAAAAAATTGCAAGGAAAAGTAAAATTTTTATTTGTTCCAAATCGATAGATAGAATCAAAAAAAAAAAAAAAATAAATCGCGAATATTTCTTTTTTTTAAAATCTTCGGAAGTATTTAAAATTTTTAACTTTACCTCCATTTAACAGACTTTTATCTCTTCAAGTTTCCAGAGACACCTTTTTGATGGGCAATATCATGCCTTGACTGTGCCATATGTTTATATGAACTAGTCCTTT
>JAHBCN010018612.1:0-16870 GCA_019359885.1 Listronotus oregonensis
TTTGAAAGTAACATCTACAAAATTAAATGATTTTTTGTATTATGGGGAATCTATCCCCTTATAAGTAAGGGATAAGCAAACAGAATTTTATTGGAGGCGTTTAATTAGACAAGATAATAATATTCTGACTATCTCCTTTAGTCTTTAGCAATAAGTTTTAAACATTATTTTTAGAGTTATATCAAATAAATTTTAAAGATTTAAGATTTTTTATCTTGAGTATGCTAAGAACCCACAAACTTTCTATTCAAGAAGGACATTTGAGTCAAGATTTAAATTACATAAATTGGCAAATTAACTTACTTTAGTAATTTTACTTTACAATTTACCAATTTTTATGTTAGTTGATAAAACATTACAAAAATTTCCTGCATTCTTAAAATGATCAAGTTCACAGTCAAAGGAAACTTCATTCATGATTACTGATATGTTAAATCTAATTTATCTGCATTCAACAGACAATTTTTTGTGTCTCTCCAGAAAAAAGACACCTGACCTTTAACAAAACAATAAAAATCAAGAACTAAATTTAAAAAAACATTCATTACTTTTGTATTTGTATTTGCTGGTATAATTATAATAATATACTTACTTTTCCATGTAAAAGTAACGACACCAAGATAAACTTTTTATAAGCTTCCAACATAATATGTGACACTGCATGAGCAGGAGTTGTAAGAGCCACTTCAAAGAAATATAATGCCCTATCTAAGTTCCGAAGAGCTAAGTATATTTTACCTCCATAATAGTAATATAAGAGAAAGTACTTTGCATCAAACTGAGGACTATTGGGATTAGTATGTGTTATCTAAAATAAAAAAAAAGTTTATATTAAGAATTGTTTGTCCAATCTTAGGATGCCAAATATTAACTCTATATAGAGAAAATGACCAGCACCCCAAAAAACCACGTGTATACCAAATTTGGTCAAAATCAGATTCGGACAACTCTTGAGACAATTACCGAAAAAATATATATCCCTTCTCCCTCCTCCCCACGCGTCCAACCCTCCTTTTTACCTTACCTATACCCTCCACCATATCTTCTTTTTCACCATTTAATGATAAACAATTAAATTTAAAACTAAAAAATTGATTATTAGCCTATAACTAAAAAGCCTAATAAATTGATTCTAAAAAAAAATTATTTTTCAACAATTTTTCTGATTTTCCCAACTTGAATTACCTTTTTTTAACCTTCCGAAACATATTCCAATCGTTAATTTTTTTTAATCAAAATTGGGCTGGAGCACAATTATCTTTTTGGGTAATTTTTATCTTGATCAAAGCAGAAACTGATGCCAAAGTCAAATTTTGAATAAAACTATTAATAAAAAAAATTAAACCGTCCGCATTACTGGTCCTACTGCATAATACAACACCTAACAATAAATAAAATACACAAGAAACACCTAAATACAAATATTTATAAAATTTCATACCTCTTGACAAATGCTAACAATATCCACATCTAAAATTTGTAAGGCGGGCTTAAAACACTTTGCTAATAAGCAAAGTTGACACAGATCTGCGTGAATAGATGTAAGTTGATTATCTGATAGATATTTTAGTCGAATTATTGCATGTTTTAATAAACTTATGCCTTTTATTGGTTGTTTCTGTTCTACGAGATAGTTTGTAAAGAGATGGCAAAATTCTGCAACTAAAATTCAGTATTAATGCATTTTAATTCATGCAGTGTTGATTAACGATCTGTTTGTTATTCAGAAATAGATTAAACTATTTTACACTTTTTGGACTCACCTAGTCCTAAAATACACCTTCGATAAGATAACAAACAGACCTTAAGATTCATTTATAAAGTGTCAAATACTTACACAAATCAGGTGCACTTCTAACTTGTTCAATGCTACAATTTAAAATAAAATCTTGAGCTTGCATAAATCGGTTATCGGGTAGTGTTACATTGGGACTGCTGAATTTAGCTATTAACACGGCCAAGACACCTAAAGAATGCTGCTGAACATCCAGAGTTTCAAGTACATTGTCCAAATGTTGTACATTTTTAAGTAGACCTTCACTGGACTTTGTTATAGTTTCGTAAAGATCTCTAAAGTTTCCTTAAAGACAAAAATAGATAATTAGGGACTGCAGATAACTTTTTAGAATTTATAGGAGCACCAGTTAACCTCAAAGTTATCTGTTAAATGATGAATTGTAGAACTTACCGTGAGTCGATAGATTTCTAACCGAGTTTACAAACTGCTCTAATGCAGATGCCATCTCATTAGGTTCAATTAACAATTTTTGACCAATAAATTAAAGAAAATTTACAAAAATACGATTCACCTTTTCGTAGTTTGTTTTCCTCGGTTGACCTTGACAAATTTGACACTTGCTCTTCGTTTTAAAAATCTGGTGGAAAAAGTCTTTTACTGCCATTTAAAATAATGAAAGAAGAATGGCAACGTCGCAAGTAGGCCGGCTATAAAAAATTTTATGATACATTTAATCAGTGGCGGCTCGTGAGAAACGATGCTGAATTTTAAGAAATTATTTTGGTAATTTTTTACTTACTGGGCCCCAAAACTGTATCTAGGCATGGCCGCGCCTTTGGCGGGCCTTAACATTTGCGCCCCCAAAACACCGAAGAATTTGGGGGGTATGAAATACCCCTAAAGAAAACGGGGATTTCAGGGGTTATCCTTCGGAAATTTTACAAAATTAAAGTGCAAAGTTGTAGGTTAAAAAAAAATTCTTAAATTTTTCTGTTGTAATTCATTTATTTAATTAAGTTTTTCAATAAAAAATAATAATTATATGACTACGCTACTGACAACTGATGAAAAAAATATATATTTTTCATAGTTGATTTTGCGCCCCCCAGGTAGCTGCGCCCTGGGCGGGCGCCCATCTCGCCACCGCCTAAATACGGCCCTGCTGGGCCCACGGCCGATTTTATTAAAATTTTGTATACAGGGTTTTTTTGGGGCGCTGATCACAAATCTGAAGTCACATTTTATCGGACTCTGCTAGTTTTTGAGTTATAACGCCCCACTCTAACCTAACCTCAAATTTGCAGAAACTCCTAAAATTCCTCCTTCTTAAAACTGATTACACCCAAAATGGTAGATTTTATGGTAATACACTTATTATTTTATAGGATAAATTTAATTTTACCTTTATTTAACAATTATTTTTAATAAAAAAAACAAAACAAACGGTTTCCAAAAAATAATATGTTTCTTTAATAAATGTCAACAAAATTGTCTAGGTATTTTAGACAATTTTATGTTGGTACACCAGGGACCCGCGAAACAATTAAATGCGCTTACTTTTTAAATTTAAATCGCGAAAAATAAAAATAATTCAAATCTATAAAATAGGCCATTCAATTGTTTCGCGGGTCCATGGCGTACCAACATAAAACAGTCTAAAATCTCTAGACAATTTTGTTGACATTTTTAAAACTAAAAATAATATTTTTGAGAAGTGTTTGTTGTGCTTTTTTTAATAAAAATTTTTTTAATGAAGGTGAAATTAAATTTATCTTATAAAATATTAGGTGTATTTCCATAAAATCTTCATTTTGGGTGTAATCAGTTTTAAGAAGGAGGAATTTTAGGAAAGTTTTGCAGGTTAGGTTCGAGTGGGGCGTTATAACTCAAAAACCAGCAAAGTCCGACAAAATTTGACTTTAGATTGGTGATCAAATGATATAAAATTTCAATAAAATCGGCCGTGGGTCCGGTAAGTAAAAAATTACCAAAAGATATAATTGTTTAAAAAATATAAGGAAAAAAAAAAGTTAAAAGTTTACTTGTCGAACACCACGCCGATTTTGAGGATTTTTTTTGTGTAGAGGGGGTTTTGAGGCACTGATCACGAAACTGAAATCAGTTTTTTCCAAAAACCTCTGGTTTTTGAGATAGAAGGCCTTAGAGCGGACAATATTTTCTAAAATGTATTGCCTATTTTCAGTAAACAAAAAAAGCACAAAAAAGTACCAAGCATCAAGACAATCAATAAAAAAAGATAATACCCAAACAATCTTATTGTATTACAAGATAATAATAAATAAATAACAATAAAAAGTGTATTTCTGTATTTACAACGCTAATAAGCCAGATACTCTACGTGTCTCTTTAAAAGTATTTCGATAAACTTCTATTACAAAGATTTTAACAAAAAAAATAGAAGTTTTTCGGACCACTTGCTGCTTTTATAGGCTGCCTCATACTTAGTATTTTCGGTACTTAAAGCCATTATGAATTTTGGCTAACTTCATATAAAAATAATAACCTCACTTTTTTGCACATGTCAGAACTTACCAAAACACAAATTGCGGCCTTAAAGTAAGTATTAAAATGAAATTCAATAAGAAGAGTAAGCTTAAACAAAAACCCCATAATAAGAATAATGCAGACTCGATTGATGAAATAGATGACGATTATGAGGAGAAGAGCAAATGGTATGAAGAAGATGTTAAAGAGCCTAAAAATGTTGCTCCTGTAACTGAACAGGTTTTAATTGAATTAAAAGATGAAGCTAAAAAATGTCATGATGCAGAGGTAGCTAATTATAATATCAGTAAGTTACTTTTGTAGATACTAAAATATATTCGACTACCTTACACTCACTGTAAGTTTAAAATTTAAAACAAAATTGTTCCGATTCCTAAATTTGAACCGTTAAATATAAAAATGACTGCAGTCAGCAGTAAGTGGCACCATTTAAAATGCATGTAGTCAAATACAATAAGGGTTAAATCTATTGTTTTGATTTTAACAACACTATATTTCTAGAAAATTCCAAAACTAACTCGAACTTCCAATGGATGAAGACAGTAATGAACAGTGGTACAGTGTCTGATAGAATAGCAGCTCACACAGTAGCAATTCAAGATAATCCAGTTTGCAATCTAGAGACTATCAGAAATTTGGTGAATATGGTTAAAGTTGGCAAGAAAAAAGAGTGTTTTACAGTCATGGGTAAGTTAAATTAAAACTAGGCAAGTGTAAGTGATTAAAGTTAAATAACAGCTATTTTTTTTAGAAACATTAACAGAACTTTTTCTCTCGGACTTATTAAAACCAAATGAAAAACTAAAACCATTTCACTCCAAACCCCTTGGAGCACTAAATGACTTATCTTCTGGCAATGCAATAAAGAGACGTAAAATTTTAAGCCTTTGGTACTTTGAGGATGAGCTTAAAGAAATTTACACCACTTTTGTATTAGCATTAAATAAAGCAGCTCAAGATACAGTTGAGAGTAACAAAGAGAAATCTCTAACTGCTATGTTTAAGCTATTGTGTGGAAATCCAGAACAGGAAAAGGTAATGTATTTATTTAATAATAAATATCCACTTTCTTTTATTTTACTTTTTGTTTAACAAGTTTCCTTTGCTAAAAGGCTAGAAGCATTCTAGTTAATTCTATGAAGTGTTTCTAATGTATGTTCAATGTTCTTTTATGCTTTCGCTAATGGTCTGGAACTTTCACCCATATAAAATTTATTACATTCACAAGGGATCTTATAAATAACATTATTTGTGTTTTCGTTTCTATTGTATGGTTCTGTTTTTGTTACTTGAGATCTATTAGTGTTTAAAATATATATACCTATTCATTGAATTTTATTTGATAATCCAGGAATATATGGTAAAAATAAATTTGTAATAGGTATATTTTAATTTTGTCTTAAATTTGGTTGTTTAAATCTTAGAAAGCATTTATGTATGAAACAAGAGGATATTTATTGGGCGATTTTAGTTAAAATTTAAGAATCTGTTTGTATGTGTATGTTTTCTGTAAATTTTGGTTTTAAAATTATTTAAATATTTTTCATCAGACTGTTAAGAAGGAGAAGTTGTGTTTTTCTTTTTCCAAAGTGAAATGAATAGTTCTTTGTATTAATGTGTGTTAAAAAATTATTTAAACAATATACATCATGTTGATAAATAGAAAAAAAATGTCAACTATTTATCTTCACTAAACTAAAGGTTTATAATGATAATTGTCTACGAAATTGGATTTAAAATTTTCCATAAAAATATTACTTAATAATTGTTATATGTAGTTTTTTATTGTTGTAGTGAATTCATTTATATATAAACTAAAAAAAAAACAACTTTTATTAAAAATAATTTTTTTGGGTCTTTCATTTTTAAGTAATTTCTTTTCTTGTAAATCCTTTTTATGAACATACTGTAAAGGTGGTACAATATTTACACCAGTAAAAGCAAAATTAGTCACGTCACTGTCATCACTATATTGTTATTAAAAATGTCAGAAAAAGAGCCAAATTTAAGTGAATCAGAGGAACCAAACAAGAATGTTTCACAAAGCAAAACAAAAAGGATTTTGATCACCTACGATGATCCCTCACCAAATTCGTCTTTAAGAGCTATGCTAAAAGCAAAATGTGAAGACCGAAAAAAAGTTGGACCTGGAGATAAAAGAATCATTGTAATAGAAAAACTAAAGCAGTCAACTTCTTATGAGTCTGCGACAAGTATGTGTGGTGATTGTAGTAAAGAGAATTTTAAAGGAAAGTTAGTAAGAGGTAAATTAAGCCCCGGGTGTAAAAAGGAAGTCTTTATAGCAAAAAAACGACCAGATCCAGATGAAGTATTTCAGGAGAAAGAGTCTACGAATTTTGTGTGTTTTTCTAATGATGTATGGTAGTTTTATAAATATTAATCCAACATTTGTACATCTAATAAAAGAATAATAATACAATTTTGTTCAAAATGTTTGTATTTATTTCATTCCAAAGCCATTTGCAAATTTGTTTTATTTGTCTGCTTTGATTTTTTTCTTTTTTCTGTTTTAAAGTAGATTATTATTTATTTATTTACTAAGACATTTATTGACACAATACAATAAGCTATACTATACTATGCCAATGGGCTATTGACCTAGGTCCTGCTGCCCAGTATTTTATAAAAATAACATTAATATTTAGTCAATTCAATGGTAACAGTATTGAAATTTAAAAATAAATCACATCATGAGTCACTGATTGTTCATTTCTAGTAAATGTTCTATAATTGTAACAGTTGGAAATATTAACGGTGGGTTCCGTTGCTGGTAGTCAGTTCTTAGGATACATAATGGCTGGAGGAGGTCAATGTTGTGCTGCTTCGAGGCGAATATCTTTGATAATTGTATTAGTCTGTTGGAAATTGGTTGGATCTGGGTAATATTGTACAGTAGTTGGTTTGATGGATTATGTAAGGGATTCCTGGGATGTCGTGCTTTTGTTATTATGCGAAGGGATGTAGTTTCAGCAACTTCAAGGTTATTTAATGCAGTTTTTCTTAGATTAAGAAATGTATGACCATATTCAAGGAGAGGTCTGCATATGGATTTGTATATTCGGCTGGCAGTTGTTTTGCTTATTCCTTGGTCCTTGTATTTTATTTATTTATTTATTTATTCAGGTAGTACACTACAGAAAGTAAAACTTCTAAATGGTACAAATTCAGTTCATAAATTAAATATACAACTACATATACCCAACACTGCATCAAATACAAGATAAATTTTTTATATTTTAAAATCGCCTTCAACGTGGCTAAGCTAATAAAAAATATATCACAGTCAAAATAAAATCTATTATATATGTACATTAAACGGTGTGTAAAACTATTTGAGCCGTAGTTTTTTCTGTGATACCTTTCATAGAATAATTGTATTTGCCGTGTGTTTCTACCAGGAACTAAAAACAATATTAAGCTTAACAGACTGGTACAATTCACATATTCATTAATTATCTTATACAAGAACAACACATGGGCACCCTTTCGCCGAGTCTGCAAGCTTTGAAGACCACAAAGCAAAAGCCTTGTTGCACAAGGTACATTCTGGTAGGGAAAGTGATGCTTGTACAGAAGGTACTTAACAAATTTGTTCTGAACTTTTTCAATTCTGTCTATGTGACAAGCATAACCCGGAGACCATATGACTGAACAATACTCTAAAATATTGCATACTAAACAATTATAAATACTGGTGAGTGCCCGAGTATCGCTGATATGCTTTGTGTTCCTCTTAATAAAACCCAGAAATCTAAATCCCCTCAGAACAATACTGTTGTATGTTAAAGTTCTGAAATGTTTGGCCCTGGCTATTGTTTTCTTTTTGTTAGTAGATGTGTGCTGGTTAAAGTTAAGTTTATTATCTATTATTATTCATAGATATTTCACTGACGCTTTTGGCCTTATCTCCAGATTGGCTACCTTAATTGTAGGGGAGTTGTCTTTAATATTGTGGTGAAAGATAATAAACTGCGATTTTGAAAGGTTGGGATGTAATCTCAATTGGTAAAACCATGTTACAGTCTCTGTTCATTAATTTTTGCAGATTATTTATTGTATGTTTTAAGGACTTAGCATGTGCTATCAGTGCGGTATCATCGGCAAATTGTAGCATGTATGTTTGTAGGTTAATCCCTTGATGTGTGCTGAATATATCGTAGCAGTATATATTATACAATAATGGCGATAATGGTGATCCATGGGGGAGTCCTTGTTCTGGTGTGAAGCTGTTTGAAAAGGAATTATTAATTCTTATTTGTTTGTGTCGCTTTTCCAAAAACTCTATTATGATAAAAATCAGTTTAGGAGAGCATTTAAGTTGGTGTAACTTATAAAGGAGACCCTTGTGCCATACACTATCGAAAGTTTTGTTAATATCTAGAAATATTGCTGCAGTATGGTGTTTGAGTAGCCGAGCGGTTTGGACATTGGAAGTTAGTATGGTTGTAGGGTGTTGTGTTGAGCATTTTTCTGTAAATCCAAATTGATATATTGGAATTTTTGGATTAAGAGCTTTTTCTGTATTAATCTTTATAAAGATTTCAATATTTTTTCCTAGTACACACAGCAGAGTTATTGGACGGTAGTTTATAGGTTTTGTGTGGTCTGTGTTAGGTTTTGGTAGTGTTATCATTGTTCCTGTCTTCCACTCAGTAGGAAAGTAAAGGTTGTTTAGGCAGTATTCATACATTTTGGCAATATGCCTATGTATTCGGGGTTTAAATGGCGAATAAAGTCTTTAGTTATGTTGTCATGTCCTGGAGAAGTGCCACGATTTACTATGTCCATGTAGTCTTCCTCTGTAATTTCATATCTACTGTTCTCGGTGTAGTTGTTAGGCTGGTTAAAATACTCGTTGTACCAATTATTTACATCATACTCAGGATATGTTTTTTCTTTGATTGCTTCAACAAAATGTTGTGCCATGACTTCAACCTTTTCTTTATCTTCTGAATATTTTATTCCGTTCTGACTGAGTGTTGGCATGCTTTTTTAGGTTTAAAACCTAAAAAATGGAATGGATGAGTCTTATGATAAATGGTGGAAGAGTGTGTAGATTAATTACAAATAAATTTACTTGTATTATTTAACGGGAAACGGTGGAGAAAATTCTTTATTGGGATTGCCAAAGAATCGTTTCAGTTCTTTACTATTATTTTTACTTAATGTAAATTAAAAATAAAAGAGTTTTATGCACTAACAGATAAAAGACATTACACTAAACAAAGTTTAATATTTTCCTTTATACATAACAGCATAACTGTGCTAAAAAATATTAACTTAGCCTTCAGTCGTTTTCAGCAAGTGAATTTGGTATTTTAACTGCATTTCACCAGGATGTTCAATATGTTCTGTAATTCAATAACAAAAATACGGTTTAAAATACCTTGCATTACTGAATTTAAGACATAAAGAAGGCTTATCATAAATACCAAACTCAGTCTGAGCAATCTATACAGCATGATTCAAAATATTTTTGGAATTTTATTAATAGTAAAAAAGGCACTTTCAATGGCATCCCAAGCGAGATGACCCTAGATGGACTTAAGTATGTTGGAGAGGAAAATGTTGCTCAGGCCTTTGCGACTTATTTTGGGTCAGTTTATTTGACTCCAGGAACTGAAAACAGTGAGAGTTGTGATGATGATAATCTAGATGCGGTTTTTGGTTTACTGTCGGTATCGGAAGAGGAAGTTATTAAGGCTATTGTTAAAATGAAAAATAGTCAAGGCCCTGACGGCATACCAAGATATATTTTAAAAAGGGTGTAAAAACTTAATTGCGAAACCACTTTCACTGATATTTAACTTGGCCATTAAAACCAAAACCTTCCCAGATAGATTAAAAATTGCCAAATTAACACCTATCTTTAAATCGGGCAACAGAGGGGATATTGGAAATTATCGGCCAATCTCTATTCTATCAAATATAGCCAAAATTTTTGAGATTATTCTAAGTCAGAGATTAAATTATGAAGTCAAAGAAAAACTTTCAAATTATCAACATGCTTTCTTTAGATATAGATCTGTGATAGGAAACTTGACTGATTTTGTTGAATTTACGACAAAGGCTCTAGCAGAGGGAAGTCAGGTGGACACTATATATACTGACTTTGCTAAAGCTTTTGACAAAGTGGATCACAATATTATAGTTAATAAGTTATCTCAATTTTCACTTTCGAAAGATTGGTGTCTACTTTTAAAATCCTACTTAACAGATCGGGTACAGTTTGTATTTATAAATAATTACAAATCCTCTATCTTTTATGCTACATCAAGAGTACCGCAAGGTTCAACACAGGGTCCTCGTTTGTTTCTGTTATTTATCAACGACTTAGAACAATCTATAAAAAATTCAAAAATTCTTCTTTTTGCAGACGTCGTTAAAACATTTAACAAAATTAGCAATATTAATGATTGTATTGATCTTCAGGATGATCTAAATAGGTTGTATGATTGGAGTTTGAAGAACCGCTTATCTTTTAATATTGATAAATGTAAACATATTAGATTTTCACATTTAAAAAATCCCATAGATTATACGTTTAACATAAACAATCAATATATTAAAAAAGTAGAACTTCATAAAGATTTAGGCGTAACATTTGACACTAAACTATCTTTCCAACATCATATTGAAGATATAGTAAGTAAGGCTTACAGAAATCTAGAATTTGTTTTACGTAATTCAAAAAACTTTAAATCTTATATCGACATTAACTACACTTTTTAATAGTTTCGTTAGGTCAAAATTAGATTATGTCAGAATTATTTGGTCTCCATGCTATACAAAATATATTATTATGTTGGAACAAATACAAAAAAATTATTCGTATATCAGATATTATATTAAAAAAGCAACATGTATACAACAACTACCCAGTAAACTTAAAGAGATATAACCTTATGACTTTATTTAACAGAAGAATTTACATAAGCATATTGCATTTTTTTAAACTTATGAATGGATTATCGTTTGATAATGTAACTTTAAAATCGGTGTGTTCCCAACAGGACTAGAATTGTTGGCTTTAGAATTTTTAGTGCTAAGACATATTATAGAATGAACTATCAAAGAAAATCTCCTGTAAATTCAATGATCATAAATTATAATAAATATCAACAATTTTGTGTTATATTTGGTGACTCTAATAAAATGTTTTCTAAGAAAATTAAGAATGTATTATATGGTAAAAATAGTAGTGTAATCTGTATTTAAAGTATTGGTGGTAGAATATAGGTATAAATTAATTAGTATTAACTAACATAAGGAACTGGACACTTGGAATACTCTTATTGTGTTCCAAGTGTCCCCATTATAAACACAACCTGTAATTAGGCTTAGATATTGTATGTATCCGCCTGTTGTTGTTGTTAAATAAATAAATAAATAAATAAAATATAATTTCCTTAAACTTTAACACACTAGTTCCAGTGATCTAATTTATTCCATCCCTGAATTTGTTCATTGAAAATCATTTCTCATTCATAATAGTACAGTCACTGGACTGAAGGGTTTCACCTCCGAATTTTTTGAACCTTCATCAATTTGCGTAAAAATTGGTGAATAGTTAGAGAGTGCCTCAAGTAACAAATGTGACATAGTGCCGACTTGCGCTTTTACACTGGGGGTTAGTTTTGGTTAAAAATAATTTTCTCAAAAATAACCCTAGGAACCGATAAAGGGACTAATTCTAAACAACTTTTGTTATATACAGTTTTTTAATAAGTCAATATATTTCGAGTTATTAACGATTGAAAATGTTGATTTTTCATGAAAAAAATGCATGTTTTGACACTGTTTTTTACAAATAACTCCAAAAAACATGTTCCTACCAAAATGAAAGCTAATAAAAAAAACTAAGAGACTGGTTTTTTCTTAAACATTTTAGGTTGAATTTAAAGCAACAGACTTATAGTTACTTAAAAGTATATTTTCTTTGTGAGTACTCGAAGGCAAGTATTCAAGGTTAAATAAAGGAAAACCGATACCTTCTTCGGAAAATATCTTTAGAACATTACATACATGCTTTTTTTTAAGTGCGATTTTTTAAAAACAGAATTTTCCAAATTTCATAAAAACTACTACATACAGGGTGCCCCGAAATTAGCGCGCAATATTTCTGGGGTGTAATCTAGACCCCAAAATAAGACTAAAAGTTCATACAAACATGCCCCTAAAAACCTCTCGTAAGGGAGCTAGAGCCTTTTAAAGGGGGCACCGTGAAGATGGATTTTTTCAAATATTTCCGAAACCCCTCAATATAAAATTACAATAATTGGTAGGTCTTATATCATTTCGAAGACGTACTTGATAGTATATTTATTTGTTTTATTTTTTCTCAGAGGCGTAACAGGCAGGGGGCACCGGCTATTTATTGCCCAATTTTTTTATTTGTTAATTATGCATAGTTTAAATATGAATTTTGTATGTTTCATACATTTTTATGAAAAAAAGTTGCTCTTGTTATCTCTCGATAGAATTCACCGTTTTCGAGTAAAATGGATTTGAAAATGAATATTCTGAAAAATTACTATTCTTAGATATTTAAATAATAACCTAATTTATTTGAAAATTAGCGTTTATGAATCAAAATAGATTTAAAACATTTTAATTAATGATAACATAATAACATTTTAATAATAGTTTGACCTCAAACATAAATAAACATTTGTCGAGACCAAAGCTCATTTTTTTTTTAATTTAGTCCATGAAAACTCAAAAAATCCCATTTTGAATACAACTCTACGTCTTATGTTTTGGGAAGATCGAAGAATTTGAAACTCATTTTGTCTGATCTATTGCCAGCTAAGTTAATCATATCTATTAACTCCTCATGGAACCTACTTCCGTCGCGTAGACAATGTGTGTCATATGACCCCCAAAAATAATAATCTAACGGATTATAGTCCGGTGACCGGTCTGGCCAGGCTATTTGGGCCCCCCTCTGCCTATTCCCTCTATCCGGATAATTTCGTTTAGCGAATTTCGTACCAGTCGACCAAAATGGGCTGGAGCCCCCTCATGTTGGAAGTACATACCACTCTTGCAATTAATGGTACTTCTTCTAACAGACCCAAGTTATTTTGTAAAATTTAAATACAGTTCAGAATTCAGACGATCTGGTATTTCAATTGGGCAATTAATTTGCCTATAATTCCTGCCCATAAATTCACAGAGAATTTATGCTGAAAATTTTGCGGCGTATTACTTTGGGATTTTTTCTGCGACCGGTTTTATTTCGATATTAGTATCGTCTTCGGTATTCATCTACTGCGGCAAGCGCACTGCCATTACAGAAACCATACACAAAATGAATGTCTGCCAGTTCTTGGTTCGAAAAATTTTGCATTTTTAACTCAAAGTAATAAAGCTTTAAATTTAATCAAGACAAAAATAGCAAACGTCAAATATTACTATTGAAGAGCCCATTGTTTATGACCGCCTACTGTCCAAAAATTAAAATTAAATGTGTTTTTAAAGCGATTATTACTGACTAATTCTTTTATTTTCAAATCCATTTTCTCGAAAACGGTGAATTCTATCAGACATAACAAGAGCACCTTTTTTTCATAAAAATGTATAAAAATACAAAATTCCTATTTAAACTATGTAATAAACAAATAAAAAATTGGGAAATAAATAGCCGGTGCCCCTGCGTGTGACGCCTCTGAAAAAAAATAAAACAAATAAATACACTATCAAGTACGTCTTCGAAATGATATAAGACCTACCAATTATTGTAATTTTATATTGAGGGTTTCGGAAATATTTAAAAAATCCATCTTCACGGTGCCCCTTTAAAGCTCTAGCTCCCTTACAGGGGGTTTTTTAGGGGCATATTTATTTTAAACTTTTAGTCTTATTTTGGGGTCTGATTACACCCCAAAAATTATTGCGCGCTAATTTGGGACACCCTGTATACATAAAAAATGATGGAGAACAAAAATTAAATTTTTTTTTAAATTTCTATAGCATAAAAAAAAACCCGAGATATCATCGTTAAAGTTTAAATTTTATTGTGAGGATCATCTCCCCCGGGCCCCTTTAACCTTTAACTTTTAAAATTAAAGGGTTTAAAAAGTCGAGATTAGATTAAGGGCTATAAGTCGATGACCTTATACCCCTTAAAAATTTACCTTTAAAATGGTTTTGGATGGACCGATAACAAAAATTAACGGAGTAAAAAGACCAATCGCATTTTTAAATTTTGGAACATCCATTTTGTATCTGTAATATCATATTTATTTGGTAAATGCTTACAAAATATACATATGTGTATGTATATTTTGTATAGTTCGGAAATATACTGGTAGTATGCCAGTATATTTATAAAATCGAAAGAAAAACACGCGGCCCGTCTCCCTGGTATTAATTCTAAAAAAAATTACAAAAGGTAGTTTTTAAAGGTCAACATATCACAATAATATATATTTTTTTTTTTCATAATCGGACAATAAGATTTTTAATCATACATGCATTATTGAAATGATTAAAGCTGCTTAAAAATATATTTTTTTATTGATTCTATTGTAAGAGGTGGTTTTTAGGGGTTAATATTTCACAAATAAATACAGTTTTTATATTCAGAAAAAAACGATTTCAATTTATAAATACAAATAAAACAAATATTGCTGCTAATTTTGTTTTCATTGATCCCAAAATAAGGGGTGGTTTTAAGGGTTAAAAATTTTTAGTAAATCAATAAATTATATCATAAGCAGTAAACAAATATTTAGTGTAATATAAATGCGCAATTTAATATTTCAAAGAGACAAAATACGATTTTTTTTTATGATTTTCGACTTTTCTGAGGGTTGAAACATTGATGGAAATCATAAATCATGCTTCGAAATGTTACAGAATATTTATTTTACTCAACTAAATAAGATTTCCATCAATTAAATGCTTTAATTTTCCCAATTTTTTGCAAAAGGTGTGGGTTTCACCCTTAAAACGCAAGAAGCGCAAGTTGACCCAATGTCTTTTTAAAGTTAAGGGTAAAATAAACGATGAAATTTTTTTAAAAAAATAGATGGAGGTTTAAATAATTCTGAGTTTATAGCCTATTTTTACCTTCAGTGATTGTACTATTTTTTTCGATTCAGAAATCCTTTTGCATCCCAAAAACTCATGCTAACACTTCATGGCCATTGCTGAACAGAAACTCGCTTTGGAGCCGGCACTCCTTGTCTTCACACGCTTTTTCGGGCCAACGTAAACTTCGTTCGTTATTACGCGAAACCTTTTTTCTGAAGAGAGATATTGGAGAGATTATTCTGTAATAGGCAAGAAACAATTTGACGTATATTTTGATCAAAATAAATTTTCTGAAAAGGGGCCCATTATTACTTCTCAATCATTTTTTTCTATTCAGAAAAGAAAGATCCCCCCAAAAAACACTTATTTTTTATCAGAAACTTTACCTCTTAAAGTAACGGATCTAAAAATTAGCCAAGTCTCCCCCTTTAGGGTTTTTGTTTCCTTTTCCATTTGTGGCACATTCTTTGCGGGGACTATACCAGCCAATTGGGTTCTAATATGAATATATTGGGCATGAGGCCGTCAATATCATACTTACTTGCACCCCAGTAAAAGTAATAATCCCCCTTAAAATTTTAAAACGGGTTTAAATTTCCCTCTGGGGTAGCCCCCCCGGCCTTTATCTACCCCCTGTTTCCCAAACCGGACCCCCCGACTTTCCTACGTTTACCTCTTTATACTTTTTTTTATAAAATTATTTTAAAATTTTTCGGATAATCGTGATAAATGTGGATCGGTGTTATATTTCAATAAATTTTCTTTGGGGTTTCCCCGAAAAATTTTTAAAAAATGGAACCCTTCGGTCCCATTCCCGGGGGATAGCGAACGACCCGTTCCTTCATTTACCCCCATGAACTTACAGTAATGTATAACAAAAAAACATAAAATACAAAAGCTATCAGTCTTTCATAACTTTTACAAAAAATTTTCTTAAAGGTTTTTTTAATTTCTATTTTTTTTATTTAAGTTTATCTTTACAACGGTGGCCGAGCCATCGAAACGTAATAGGTTTTTTTATTTTTTTTCGAAATTTTTTCTATTTTGTTTCAAGCGATCTCAAGTTAAAGGGGTCGTAGGACGAGCAGGCTCAGTTCGTTATACCCGGACTTGGAAAAATGGCTAATTTTCGAAATTTTCCAGGGGAGTATCCCAAAAAACTTATCGAAAAATGAATCTGCCACAAAACTATAGAAAATTTTACAATTCATGGTATTGTATATATATAATCAAGGTCAAATAAAATTTCAGCAAATATTTAACGATCTTTCCTGGGTTACTAATTTGTGACCATGTTTAAAAATTGTTAAACTTACCGATTCAATTATAAACACTCAGACTCATAAAATTTAAATAAAATTTGCTCGTGTGTTTATTATTTCATTATTTGCTCCTTTTAACGCCATTTCTTTTTGAATCTTCTCGCTTATAGTCAACAAACTGGGGTCCATCCCAAAAGTGGCTTAAAAAATATATTCCCCGCAACTTTTATTTAAGCACTCCCAAAATGCAAAAAGTTGTTCTTGGAAGTAGAAAAAATGCTTT